>JAPTHA010196081.1:0-11352 GCA_029814585.1 Gymnapogon annona | reverse complement strand
CCCCCCCCCCCCGTAGATTTGGAGGGCGGGGTTCATGTTGGAGTTTTTATACAATCATTATTCATTATGTGTTGCCAGGGTCCAAAATCTGCCTCTAGGCCTTCGGAAGCGACAGTGCTGGCGCATGGTAGCTTAAAGTGAATGAGAACGGACCTGTGGCGTTAATCAATCAGCGTCAAGTTTGGCTTCACTGGGGCCAGCTAGCAGTCCTACAGTATCAGCACATGCACATCTTTTGATTGGAAGCGCGATAGAGAGGCACAGCTATGCAAAGCTTTGCAGAACTGACCTGAGCAAACACATCAATGTGATAAACAGGAAATATGGAAATGGATTATTTGTGTAGCTCAACAAACTGTTTTTTCAACCCACAATGGCTGAAGGAGGCGAAGATATCAGTTTGGTCGCAGATTTAGTTATAATGCCATTCTTAAGAAAAACTTAACTCAAAAAACTCAAAGAAAAACCCAAGAAAAGCTAGACACTGTAAAGAGTGGAAAAAGGATTTATCCGACACTTTCAAGTTGATAACTACAAACGGTACACAGGCTCTGAAAAAGTAAGTTAATAATACTATTAAAAATTTATTATTAATATGAATAGTAAGGTACCGTGGGTAGATCGCATGGCCCAGGACCACACCTGGGTGCAGACACCGGCGTGTGCGTGCCCACAGACACCGCCCACCGTGTGCATGCCAACGGACACTGACCGGCGTGTGTGTGCCAACGGACACTGACCGGTGTGTGCGTGCCAACGGAAACAGACCGGTAGCAACAGACACTGATACAGACACTATGAGGGGTAGAAGTCAAAGAACCTGAAAAGCATTTAAGAGTCAGTGATGGAGGAGAGGAGTTTAACGGTCACATGAGAGACAGACCCTCTGTTTGTCTGCCTCGGAGACAAAGAGAGAGACAAGGAGACACAGACAAGAGACAGAGTGTGTGCATGTTTGGGTCTTTATGGGTTATAGGTGGATGTCTGAGTCTTAGTTGGTTAAAGGAGGATGTTTGGGTTTTAATGGTTTATAGTTGGATGTTTGGGTCTTTATGGGTTAAAGGTGAATGTCCTGGTCTTTATGGATTAAAGGTGGATGTATGGCCTTTATGGGTTAAAGGTGGATGTTTGGGTCTTTATGGATTAAAGGTGGATGCCTCAGTCTTCATAGGTTAATTGTGGATGTCTGGGTCTTTAGGGTTATAGGTGGATGTTTGGGTCTTAATGGGTTATAGGATGATGTTTAGGTCTTAATAGGTTATATGAGTGTTTGGGTCTTCAACGGTTAATGTAAGACACGTGTCAGTTTGTTCTGTTTTATTCACACATTTTATTCATATATTTCTACACATATTGCACAGGTCACAGTCTTTATATAAACATAATTCCTGGCTTCAAAGAAATCTTCTCGTGTCATGGTGGGTTCATGTCACCGTGCGTGTTTTTTGTGCGTGTTTATTCGTGGTTCAAAGTCATTGCCAATATTTACATAGCGATAAATATAAATTCTGTAATATATATACTGTGGTGACTCCGCCCACACAGACTCCTCTCCCTTTGCCAGTGATGAATGGGTGGATGGATAGTTGGGTCTGTCCATGTGGAACAGGTGTCCATGTGGAGCATAGGTTCACTATGGGAGCCGAAGGTCAGTGTTGCCATGGTGACGCTGATGGATGATGGAGGGACATGTTCGTCAGTCTGTGAGGGGCGGGGTCAGTCTGTGAAGGGGCGTGGTCAGACATTAAAGCTCTCTCCACAGCCACATGTGCCTTTGATGTTGGGATTGTTGAAGACAAACTCAGACGACAACTTAGAGTCCACGAAGTCCATCTCTGTCCCCAACAGAGTCAATTGAGCCTTCTTCTCTATGAACACCTTGACACCTGCAACACATGCACGCACGCACACACACACACACATACACACATCACCTTCATTAGGTCAGGGTTAGGGTTAAGGGGTAGGATCAGGGGTAAGGTCAGTGTTAGCGTCCGGGGAAGGGTTAGGATTAGGAGTGGAAGCCCCCACCATGTCAGGTTAACTGACTGATTAACTAAGAACAAAGAATTGAACAATTCCTTTGTTGGTTGGTCTTTGGGTCATGACCGAAAGAACAAGATCCCGGATGCAAGTGGCTGAAATGAGTTTCTTCTGCAGGGTGGCTGGTGCACTCTTAGAGATCGGGTGAGGAGCTGGGTCACCAAAGAGGAGCTTGGAGTAGAGTTGCTACTCCTCCACATCGAGAGTCAGCTGAGGTGGCTCAGGCATCTGTTTCAGATGCCCTCTGGACGCCTCCCAAGAGAGGTGTTCTGGGCAAGTCCCTCCGGGAGGAGGCCCCAGAGCAGACCCAGGACACGTTGGAAGGACTATGTGTCTCGGCTGACCTTAGAACGCCTTGGAAGAACTGGAGGAAGTGTCTGGAGAGAGGGAAGTCAGGGCCTCCTTGCTTAAGACTCTTGCCCCCACGACACGGCCGTGGATAAGACATGGATTATGAATGGATGAAAGAAAGAATGAATCAATGGGTGGTTGGCTGCGCTTTGAATTAACAAAACAAATAAACTCTAGTGTCCAATGAACTTATTAAATTGCTTGTTGTTCTTAATTTTGTTCAGATGTTACTTTCTTCTTTAGATGTATGATTCATAATCGTTTACTTCACTATTTTGTTCAACTACTTGTTCAACTATTTGAGACTTTTGTTCATTGTGGTATCTGGACTGTGGTTAAACACATTATCATCAATATTACCATAATTCTGACATTTTATTTTTATTATTTACATTAATAATAAAATAATCAGTATTATTAGCATTATAATAATTATCATTGTAACTTTTATAATTAACAGCATTATTGTTGTTATTGACATCATTGTTATTATTATAACTATCATCATCCTTAATTAATTAGGGGACCAAGCCTGAGACGTAGTCTCATAGTTATAGCAACGAACGAACCCTATTGTGATTGTTCTGATTTTTATTATTATTTTTCCGTTGGTAAAAGTGTCTGCGCAGCCTAAACAGTGCACGGTACAGAGATGCAGTTTGGAGATTTGGTCCTAACACCTGCACGTATCTCAGACGCAAAAAAAAAAAAAAATCACAGATGTACAGCACCAGCAGGTCTTATAATTAAGACCAATGTATTTAGGTCTACAATTCCAACACTGCATGTCACATTTTTAATACCACATGTCCCCTCACTTATGTTCCCTTCATGTTGCTGAATCATGTGGGCTAGGCCACACCCATTTCTGCCTATTTTTTTTTTTCATAAAATCGTGTCAACTGAAAAATTCACTTATTCTGATTTGTCTGATATGCGTGAACAGCGTTCATAACTGCTTGCAGTTGTAGTTGTTCTAATAATAATTATTTTTGCAATCATTATTATCATGATTTAAATTATCATCATTAGATTATTATTACTATTATTCTTATAATTATCATCATTATCATTCAGATTATTATCACCTTTATCTATCCATCATCTACTGCTCATCCAGTGTTGGGTTGCAGGGGCAGCAAGACACTTCCTCCAGTTCTTCCCGAGGGACCTCAGGGCGTTCACAGACCATCCAAGAGACATAGTGCCTCCAGCGTGTCCTGAGTCTGCCCAGGGGCCTCTCCCCAGAAGGACATGCCTGGAAGACCTCCCTCGGGAGGCGTCCAGGGTGCATCTGAAACAGATGCCTGAGCCACCTCAACAGACTCAATGTGGAGGAGTAGCGGCTCTACTCCGAGCTCCTCTCTGGTGACCAAGCTCCTCACCCCATCTATAAGGGTGCACCCAGCCACGCTGCGGAGGAAACTCATTTCAGCTGCTTGCATCCGGGATCTTGTTCTTTCGGTTAAAACCCAAAGCTCATGACCATAGGTAGGAACTTAGACCAATCAGCGAATGGAGAGCTGGGGCTTTCAGCTTCATATCATTATATTACCATTATCATTATTGGCCTTATTATCATTATTCATATTATCATTCTTATCATTAATATTATCACTCTTTATTGTTATTATTATCATTCTCTTCTATTATCACTCTTTATTGTTATTATTATCATTCTCTTCTTCTCCACCCTGTACCTACCGTCCTGCACCACCTCCTCATCCGACTTGTCCTTCTCGCGGGTGTAGTCCAGGGTGTAGGTCAGACCGTTACATCCACGTGTTCTCACTCCAACCTTCAGTCCAATCTGAAACAGGAGCTCAGCAGGTCAACACCACGTACAGCACCACCTCACCTGCACAACCACTTACCAACACCACCTCACCTGTACATGAGCACCTCACCTGTATAACCACTCATCTACACCACCTCACCTGTACAACACCACTTCACCTATACAACCAGTCATCTACAACACCACCTGCATCTGCGCTCTGTTTGGATCAGTTGAATGTCAAATATTTTTAACACTCATACTTGCCAATTGAAGCAATTCACTCAATAATTGTAAAAGAAGTGGTGTTCTACTAAAGTAGAAGTGCACCATTCAGCCGGGCAGGATAATCTACATAAATACAGAAAGGCACTTCGCTCCGCTAGAGCAGCTTATTACTCATCTTTTATTGAAGCGTATAAGAATGACCACAAGTTTCTTTTCAACACTATGTCTGTACTCACAAAGAACCAGTGCATATGAACCTAGGATTCCACCAACCCTTCAAAGTAACAAGTGTATGACTTCTTCAATAACAAAATCTTATGAGACATAAAATTAATGGCCTCACGCCCACTGCAAATTGTACAGCAGCACACTGAAGACCACAGATTTAAGAAGAGTATCTTTTGGTTTTCTCGATGGTTTTTCTCCTGAAGAAATCAAGCAGCTAATTTCAATAGTCGCTTCATCTAAACCAACCACGTGTCTCTTAGACCCAGTTCCAACAAGGCTGACCAAAGATGCTTCACCTCTTCTTAGCAGTCATTTTCTCGATATCACCAACCTATCAATGTCCACAGGCAACGTACCACAGTCCTTTAAAGTAGTAACCTCTTCTTAAAAAACACAGAATTTACCCAACTGTTTTTGCTAATTATAGACAAATATCACATCTAACATTTCTTTCAAAGATTTTGGAGAAAATAGTAGCTAATCCATTGTGTGACTTCCTTAAAATCCAACCATCTATTTGAAAATTGCCAGTCTTTAGGGAACATCATACCACAGAAACAGCACAAGGTTACCAATGACCTTCTCACTGCTTCAGATAAAGGACTTGTTTCTGTGCTGGTTTTGTTGGATGACAGTGTGACTTTCGATACTCGATTTGATACGATCATCAAATCCTGCTACGACAATAGGAACACTCAGTCGGTACCAAGGGATCGGCTCTGACATGGTTTCAATCCTATCTAACTGTTTACCTCGTGTTTGTCAAGAAGAAATGAGTCCTCTCAGCCGTCTACGGTTAGTTATGATGTCCCTTTAAACTCAGTAATATTACCATAGAATACGACATAGAATGACGCTGAAAAATTAATCCATGCCTTCATCACATCCAGGCCAGACCATTGTAGTTCACTTTTTTGCAGGCTGTCACAAAAAGAACCTGAAGACTCTTCAACTAATACAGAATGCTGCCACCCGTGGACTGACTAGAGAGAGTATTAGGGACCACGTCTCTCCTGTATTGGCTTCCCTACACTGTCTCCCCGTAAAAGCGAGAATAGACTACAAAATAATACTCCTTGATTACAAAGCCTGTCACAACCAAGCACCAATTTATCTGAAAAGCCATACAATACAATGTAATCCATTCAGAACACTTAGATCTGAACACACAGACTTCCTGGTTCCTGCATTCTCCAAAAGTAGGATAGGAGCCATAGCTTTCAGTTATCAAGCTCCTATGTTGAAGAATCACCTCCCCACGTTGGTCCGAGTGGCAGACACGCTCTCCTTATTTAAGAGTAGGTTTAAAACTCTCTTTTTCGTGAGTCTTAATATATACATGTTACTGATTTGACTTCCTTCCCGGAGTCCCTGTGCTTTAAGCTTTCCTGGGTTCTCCTGGGTTTTCCTGGGCACGGACGGACTTGGATTTGATGTCTGCTGATCTGTGGTGGATGTTGTATTATATGTTTTGATGTTGTGTAGTGGATGTTGTGTTATATGTGTTGATGTTGTGTGTGGTGGATGTTGTATTAAATTTATTGATCTTGTGTGTGGTGTAAGTTGTGTTATGTGTTGTTCTTGTGTGTGGTGGATGTGTTGTGTTGTTCTTGTGTGTGGTGAATGTTTTTTTATAGGTTGGTCTTGTGTGTGGTGGATGTTGTGTTGTGTGTGTTGATGTGTGTGCTGAATGTTGTGTTAAAAATGTGTTTATCTTGTGTGTGGAGGATGTTGTGTTACGGATTTTTGTTTGTGGTGGATGTGTGATGTGTGTCGATGTTGTGTTGTATGTGATGTTTTACTCACATACTGAGGTTTGTCCTTCAGTAACATCCTGATCTGGTTCACAGCTGACGGTGTCTGGAAGAAAAAGATAAGATTTCACTCGAGGAACAACAATAGAACATCAAGTTCCACATTTTTAAACATTTCACCCATCCACATGTTCACCTATCCACATGTCCACCCAAACACACATTTACAATCCACATGTTCATCCCTCGTGTTACTTTTTTACAGGACAGTGATGCTCCAGATTTTATCAGCTCAAAACATGCAAACGTTATCTGGTACCGCGTGGTTGTACTGGGTGGTAATACTGGTACTTGGTGTGGTGCTGGTACAGGGTGCTGATACTGGTTGACCATGTCTTTGAACAGATAAAACATTTGTGGTTCTGGTTCTACAGCTGACGTGGATCAGCTGAGACCACAGCACTGTTTGTGAGTCATCTGCACAGGAGCAGAATTCAGCGCGTCTCAAAGAACATGTTCAAACTAGACCAATAGGTCAGAACCAGTTCCAGTGTTCATTTGAATAGACTCACTTTATACATCCAGAATTCCATTGATGGACCCGATCATTAATGTCAGAGGTTCATCCATCACAACTGAACCTACACATCTGTGAATGCACCCTTAACTCTAACAACAGCGTTAAACCTAACACCAGTGTTACCTCTAACACCAGTATTAACTCTAATACTCTCACGTCCTCCTGTTCCAAGTCCTGACCCTGAGTCCACCTTCCTGAGGGATTAATAAAGTTTCTATCTATCTATCAATCAATCAATCATCATGAGCTTTGGGTCATGGCTGAAATAACAAGATCCCGGATACAAGCGGCTGAAATTAGTTTCCTCTGACGGGTGGCTGGACGAACTCTTAGGGCTGGGCAAAAAAATCGATGTGAATCGAGTTTTTAAGTCAAATCGATTCGTATTTTGAGAAAATCTAGTTTTTTTAGATTTTGTCCCCCTCTCCTATTACACACATTTTGCATTCGCCAAGACTCCCGTCAGGCTTTCCCTAGTGCACTGACTGCGGCACATCCTCTATCAACAAACAACATGGCAGAAACAGACTGCGGTCAAGCCAGCTGCGTTTCGCGTGCGATTTCTCTCATGATTACGGTAGACGAGGCACAACAGAAACAAAATGAGATGATTAAATGAATTTTAATTCTACTTCGTACTTGGTACGGGATCAGATTATGTCGCGTTATCGAGCCGATCCAGTTTTTGGTGTGGTTCTTCTCAAACTGAATGTTCCTTATGAACTATGCTGCGTTTTACGGAACACGTACCAACACAATGTAAAGATATGTTCTGTTTTCATTTAAAAATAAAAGCACTTCCCGAAATAAGTGCTTTTATTTGTCTCATGATTAAATAAAATCATGAGACAAATGATTTGTCATGTCATGAGACAAATGATTTGTCTCATGACAAGTCATTTGTCATAATACCCCATTAATACCCATAATTTTTCCAATTAATACCCCATGGAACTGGTTTGTATAGGTTTAGTACTTCGCATACTACCAGCACATAAAATATGGAGTACTTTACTGTCTACTTTTGGAGTAATTGTACTGCAAAATCCCCTCCAGGATACAAAAATGTGTTTTTTTGGTCTAAAACTGTGCAAGATACATGAAACAGATACAGAAAGTTATATTTCCAAATTGCACTTGTTACTTTGTTCTGTTTGAAGTTGGCATGTTTTGTTTTAGCACTTTAACCAAAATACAATAGTTATCCTTATTTTACACATAAACAATTTTTGTCCGCAGTTATATTTTTTGTAAATCAGGAAAAAAAAATCGAATCGTGAATCGAGTTTTTCTTTTTAAATCTGAGGTTTTTTTGGGGGGGGGGGAATCACCCAGCCCTACTCTTAGAGATAGGGTGAGGAGCTTAGTCACCAAGGAGGAGGTTGGAGTGGGGCTGCTACCCCTCCACGTTGAGAGGAGTCAGATGAGGTGGCTCAGACATCTGTTTCAGATGCCTCCGAGACACCTCCCTAGGGAGGTGGGCATGTGCCTCTGGGAGGAGGCCCTGGGGGAGACCCAGGACACGCTGGAGGGACTATGTTTCCCAACTGGCCTGGGAACACTTCGGGGTCCCTCCAAAAGAACTGGAGGAAGTGTCTGGTGAGAAGCAATCCTGACTATACCGGAATGTTACGAGTGGCAGTAGTACATGTGCCATGTTTAAACACAACCACTATTAGACAGGGCATGTGTCAAGTGACCTGTTTAAAAAGACTATTGGATAGGACGTGTCATGGGACCTTTTTAACTCAGTGTGCCGGTGACGGCAATCGTTGTCACCTCGAATCCATGCGCCGTGTGCTGTGACGCCGATCGCTGTCAATGACGTTTTACAGCAGGGGTTGCTAGGATATGACCTGGGGCAACTTTTAAGCTGTAATTTGTACTCCCCCAACCTGTAGGGGGCAGCACTGGTCCCTTTTGTATTTTGGTCTGCCGATCGGAGACAAAGAAGGAAGTACTGCTTATACAGAGGGTATAAGCATTGTTTACATTGTAGCAAGTTGTAGTGAGGGAAGGGAGATGTCAAGAAAAGCGAGTACTTATCAGCAGTTAACACTGGATCAATACGTTCGGAAAAAAAAGTGAGATCCGGAAGATCTGGGATCACATGTCAGATCTTGCTGGTGTGTGGCCGGCGATTGGGTCTGCCTGAAGCAGGCGACTCAGTCGGTGTGTCTGGTCTTCCCGAAGCAGGCGACATGGCCAATGTATATGTGTATATATATACATATAATATGTATGGTGTGTATGTATATATGTGTATATACAAATATATGATGTCGTCTTTGCACTCCAGCCTCTCATGGCTTTGAAAACTTTTGTTTTTGTATTTATGCAGTGTTTTTTCAGTTGCCAAACAACAACATTTCGTTGCCAGACCCACAGTGTGTGCAATGACAATAAAGAAAGTCTAAGTCTAACAAGCACGCAATGCATACACACACACTAATGATCTGTTCTTTTTTTAAAAAAAATATTTCATTAGACAATAACATTACATTAGACAACAATCACTGCTAGTGATATGTTCTGACCTTTTCCAGTGACCTCTGGACAAATGAGGTATAGCAAACACAATTACACAACAGCAGAACAATGACCACGTCAAACTTGTGGATCCACAAAGGGTTAATTCACATGTTACTCCTTAGACCAATCAAAGTCAAAGGAGATGAGTAACATGGTACAGGGTGGTGGTGGAGTGTATATATACATAAATACACACATTCACAAATATACACAGACATTTTCAGCTGAATAACCTCTCAGCTGAGATGTCTGTTTCTGAACATGACATACAACGCCATGGCGATGTGGTCCTATTTTTAACCTGTAGCTCGGTAACCCACTTCAATAATGATTCTAAATCAATGTGATGTAAGACTTTTGTATTCCAAAATTCCTAATATCTCGCCAAACATTGGTCCTATGAACTTGACGTTTTTGACGGTCTGATCCTTGACCCTAATACAGAAACACACTGAAGAGCAACTCTGTGTAGAGTGAATACACACAGCAGCCACTGGATTTTGTTACATTTTTACAATATTTAGAAATTGCTACCTTTTGGATTTTTTTAGGGGACCGTTTTCACATTGGTCTAAGTCAGATACAACAGATGAGTACAAATAAACCAACGCATCAACCCGTAAACTGGGCTGTTTAAAGATCATAAATACGACCTCCTTCGCTTCACTTCATTATCTGTCTCAAGAACCTAAGACACATTTGGAGATTATTATCATTATTTACGATGTTCTAAAAAGCCGAAGAATTATGGCCCCACTTAGCGTCTGTTATAGCCGTGCTTGTTCACACATGAATATATTTTGACTTGAGAGCTTAGGCTGTAAACATTCTGATAGTGCGTTCTGACTCATTACCCAATGACACGGTAGCTCATAGCAATGGCAACGATTTGTACCATATTTACAGCATTTAAGTGAACTCAATGAAATCAAGAGTGAATACGTGTCACTATCTAGATGTTCTTAACGGCACAGATAGATGAAAGCGCTGAAAAAACATTAATCTTGGTGTGTTTGACGTTTAGGCTCGAGTCACTTATGCTAGGCTAATGAGCTAGCTTAGGTAACTTCAAATGATGTAATGGTTCAGGTCATCAAATGAAAGTCAAGCAAAACCAGGCGGCCTAAATCATAGTAAAAACAAACTTTCCATCAGTTTTACACTCACTAGTGTTAGCGCAGCTCTAGTGGGGAGTATCTTTCTCTTGCTGACCGCTCGGACGGTCGCCCGGACCACGGATGCAGACATGTTGCTTACAAAAACCATAACATTGTATGACGCATGCGTGTGACAGTGCCCGAGGTATCCGCCCCCAACAAGCATCGACCACAACCATTGGTCAATATATTTGTAGGATGGGATCAACAGCCAATGAACTCACAGAAGTTATTGAGCTACTTAGTCGTTCGTTCGGTGTTTGTTGAGATTCTCGGACAACTCAATTCAGTTCACTTTTATTCGTAGAGCCCTATATCACATCTGCATGTCTCAAAGGGCTTCAGAGTTTTTTTTTTGTTTTTGTTTTTTTTTAATATGAAAGAACAGTCCAATCAATAAACAACAGCCAAAAATTGATCAATGTCATGGGCATCCGCAGTCCTTAGACCCCCCTTCTTGGCAAGGAAAAACAAAAAAATCCAGTGGGAAAAGAGAAGCCTCGTGGAGAACCACAGTGAAGGTCGGATCCACTCCCATGGACGGACAGGCTCCCCCCTCCCATCCTCACTACCTTCTACAGAGGCACCGTCGAAGTTCTGATGACCTATTGCATCTCCATCTGGTCCGGGAGCTGTAAGACCTCGGACTGGAAGCCTCTGAGGAGAGTGGTGAGGGCTGCGGAGAAGATCATTGGGACTCCT
>JAPTHA010196067.1:0-11353 GCA_029814585.1 Gymnapogon annona | reverse complement strand
AAAATCGTTTAAGATCTTCAAAAGGGCTGTCTCTGTGCTGTGGTTCACTCTAAAGCCAGACTGAAATTTCTCTAGGAAAAATGTATTTATTAATAAAATAATTTAACTGATTAAAAACAAGTTTTTCTAAAATTTTGCTTAAAAATGGAAGGTAGGACACCGGTCTAAAATTGTTAAGATCATTAAAATCCAAGTTGCTCTTCTTTAGCAGGGGCCTGACCACTGCCCCCTTAAAGGCAGCTGGAAAGACCCTTGTCTGAAGAGAGAAATTCATGATCATTAAAAGCTCGTCTCTAAAAAAAATTCATAAAATGATTTAAAAAGCTTCGTCGGAATTGGGTCTGAAAGACATGTGGTGGGCCTCACAGAGGAGAAAACCTTATCAAGACTCTCAGCGTTAACCAGGGCAATTTCCCTGATTAAAGCCCTGGACAGTTCCCCGTAGGCCAGAGTCATTTCAAATGGTGTCACCTCAGGCCCATTCCCCCTCTACAGAGGTAACCGACAGGGAGATTCAGGTAGTCCCACCCTTTTTTTCCTAGCAATATAACCACTGGCAGAAGCCATTACAAAACAACCTTAATATAATTGAATTCAAGGTCGACACTAGAGTACATAAAATCTCACTATTTGGAGATGACATTGTTTTATTTATGACCAACCTGGAACGCTCTCTTTCTCACCTCCAGGAAATATTGGGGGAATATAGTTTATTCTTGGGTTATAAGGTGAACCTTGATAAAAGTGAGATACTGCCGCTGTCTGTCTTTGACTTTAATAGTGTTAAACATGTTTTCCATTTATAAGATCTCTTACAGGTTTTAAGTATCTATTAGCCTAGATGGACAGTAACCTTGAAAACCTTTATAAGTTTAATTTAGTTGGACTCATCCAGAAGGTGGGAGATGATTTGAAGAGATGGATGGATATGCCTCTTACAGTATTAGGCAGAATTAATGTCATAAATATCAATGAGTTTGTTTTTTGTCCCGTCTCTTCCTATTTTATTTTGGTAGAATTCTTCTTGTCTCATTTCTGGTGTGTTTACTTCTCTCTACCCACCTGTTATGATTTTCCCTATTATCCCTGATGTGTTTCACCTGTGTCTAGTTGCCTCCTCCCCTTTGTGCATTTAAACCCGTTCTCTGTCTCGTCGCTATTTCGTATTTTCGCCTGTCGCTATACTTACCTGCATTGTTTTCCGTCTGAATACCTATTTATGACTCTTCGCTTGTCTCTTGGATTTTTGCCTTTTGTCCCAGCCTTTTTCACCAGATTGGACTGATTCACTGGTTATTGGATTCACCTGCTTATGCGCGATCACCCTGAGTTTGATTACTCCTTGTCGGTACTGTCACCCCTCGACCTCCGGTTCTGAACCCTGGACTGCCCCTCACTCAGTACTTGCCTGCCCCCCCGGTACCATTGCTCCTACCGGGGGGAGGTGGGTGCAAACCCTGAACCGTCCCCGGTTGGATTCTGGATTTCACTCATTCGTCAGATTACTCATTGACTTTTCTTTTGTCATTTAAATACGGACTATACACTGTTATTCTCGACCTTTAAAATAAACTGTATTATTATATATATATTATTTCCCATCACTGCCTTTGGGTCCTCCATCAAAGTTTGGACACTTTTTTTTTTCCACATCAAAGTTTGGACACACTCCCATATCTTCAGTTGAACATCTATGTCATGCTGAAAAACCATTGTTTAGAACAGTTTCAAGAATGTTTGCAACCCTTATGTCCACGATAGTGATATCAGATAGCGACAGAGCAAGAAATTGGAAAGGAGATCTAGTAATCACCATTGAAGAACAGTTACGGAGGAACATGTGCAGAGATGGAGTCACCTCTACTTTAAATGCCATGTATATACTGATACAGTTCAACTTCCTACATCAGTTGTATATTACTCCACAAAGAGTGCATAAATATAATAATGTACCACCTCTGTGTTTTAGTTGTGGTACAAACAATCCTCCACTCTATGTGGCAATCTTCCAAATTGCAGTGGTTTTAGCAGGTATGTGAAACTGTCTATTATCCACGGGGTTACCTGGACCCTGAAGTTAGGGAATCTTACTAAACTCAAACTATCCAAGTGGGCTAAGAAACTGACAGTCACCATGAAATATATTGCTAGAAAATGGAAATTAGACACCCACTTTCAAATGAAGATACGGTTAGACGTCAATAGTTGTGTGTCACTATTGTTGTGTGATGTAATGTTGTCTAATGAAAAATAAAAAAAAAATTAAAAAATAGGTTTCAGTATGGTGTCATTTGGTTTTCTGTAGGGTCCTGTCTCATACAAAAATGCATCCAACGCCTCAGAACTGCCAGTGCTGCTGTGCCAACTGATTCTTTATACCAATGTTCACTCTTCTTTTAATTCATCTTAAAATATACACCTAGAACCAAGTTGTCTCGCAGGATCAGTTGAAGAGAGGTGAAAATCATCAAATAAGAGATGTCAGATGCCCTTGCTGAAACAACACACTGGCCACTCACCCCAGGAATCAAACCCGGTGCCTAACCAACCGAGCTATCCAGCTGGGATATTTTATTTTAAGCTCTAAGCTTTCATGACATGCACTCTTTCAATAGGCGTGCACAGACCAGGTAACAATAGTTGCTCTCCAGGCACTACTACTCACCTAGTAAACGGCTGAGTCCCCCTGGATACAGTTGTCACTGCCACAAAAGGTAGCCTTGAATGAGCTGCGGTCTGAAACAGACCTTTTTCTCTTCATAATTCCACTTGCCTTGGACTCTCACTTTTGCGGGGTCGCAGGGGTCACTGTAGCCTATCCCAGCTGCTTAAGGGCGAAGGTGGTGGTGGGGGGGGACAAGCCGCCAGTTTATCACTGGAATCAAACCGCCAACCCTTTTCTTTACCAGATGACCTGCTGTACCACCCGACCATGGCTGTCCCTCATATTGAGGGTTTTTGGTTTTTTTTTTCTCTTAGGAGTCTTATATTCTTGTTTTAAAATCCCCACATACTTCACCCGCTTATAGTATAGTGATGTTAGCTCAGCTTTATTTTTTAGACAGAAAACAGCCATGGTAAAAGCACAAATGTCCCTTTTTCTACAGGGTTTATATTGCTAATATTTTATTTAACCTTTATTTTTCCAGGTGAGTGCACTGAGAAATGGTTCTCATTTGCAGTGACAACCTGGTCAAGAGACAGCACATACTTAATAGATGCACTAAAGGCTTGTTTGGAATCTCAAACAATGTCAGAACTGTCAGTTTAGTCTGAACCTGGATCAACATTTGGCAACAATGATGATTTCTTTTGGCTTTTTCCCTTCCAGGGTCGCCACAGCGAATCCAATTCGCATGTTTGATTTGGCAGGAGTCCCCATATGCACCAGCCCGGTGCCTTACCAACTGAGCTATCCAGCCGGACAACTTAGCAACAACAATAAAATTCCAAAGTAACATTGCATCTTGATCAAACACTGACCTTTCGGTTTCCTTTCATTTAATTTCATTTTCCTTTTATTACTTTGACACTTTTTGACTCTGAAAGTTGTTTCTTAAATGGTTTTCATCCCATCTACTCATGGTCTGATGGTTTGGTCAAAACACCCCCTTCACTATGAGAAGCTGACAGAGTGAGTTATTAGCATAACAGAGCACTTTATTCTAATGAGTAGATGTTAAGTAGAAATAGTATATATATAGCCCCCATAAAATAAAAACGTTCACAGCCTGTTTGATAAATTGATTTCCCCTTTCTTGTTAACATTTATTTTGTCAGTCATCTATCCCTTGATTGACAGTTTGCTCACAGCTACTAACTCTTGGAGCTTCTATTTATTGAATGAAACAAATTTTACCATGACATACAGCTTTACTTGGATTGTAGTTTAGATGGTACACGAACAAGCACAGCTTTCCATTTCTGGTTTGGCCTCTCCAGTGCCGGAGCTGATTTGATTTATTCCTCACTGGCTGAATTGACATTTGTCATTGTGATATGATTGTGTCAAATGAAGGAATATCCTACATGCAAATAGTGTCCTGCTGTTCATCAGACACCGTTTGTATAATTAATAAGCAACACACCAACATAAAGAACACAATACACTGTACCCCAGGCCAACTCATTTTGATTGGCTTAATGGATCAGCATTACAAAATTCCCCAGAAATTGTTAGTTGTACACAGACAGATGATCCAAACGTAGGTTAATATTTTTCAAAATAAACATTTATTTTAATGTTCTGACAGAACTTACAACTTAGTATTCTCAATCACAGTTTCTATTTTATTTAACAAAAAGCACCGTTTCAAAAAAATTGTAATATCAATAATAAATCAAAAACCCACAACAAGAAAATCATAAACCAAAGTCCAACATAAAATCATTCAATAGAGGAAAACCGGAGAATTTGGAAAATCAAACACTATCAACTTAAATACGCTCTAAGGATTAGACAATTGGGAAATCAAAGACAATCAAGAACAGACTAGGAAATACAATACTCTAAACTACAATTCTACTCACACCAGGAATCTTGGAACAGGCCGGGCAGAGCTGTAACCAGAGGTTCACAAACTCACGGTCTGACAAGAAGGGTGAAGGGAGTGAGGTTTATATAGAGGAGTGAACAGGTGAAAAACATGACAGTGATTAACTGATTGGAGAAAGAAGGTGCGTGACCCAGAGGTGAAGCTGACATACCTACACAGATACACTAGGAGGAGACAGTGACGAGGTGTCAAAGTAAAGCACACAAGACAAATAAATTAACTTGACAGACAGACATATAACAGAAATGATGTGAACTCTGAAATTTTTTATGTTTTAGAGTGATTTTTTTTATTATATGATGAAAATATTTACTTTTACAAACTTTTTTAAAACACGAATTACCTAAAAATCCTAAAAATGTCTTAAGAAAGTCCAGTACAAATTAATGCATCAGTTTATATGCATTACAACTTACAGATCATAAAAAATATAAATATATAAGACATTTATAAATGGGCAGAATATTTGAAATTTTTTGGAAGCTGGCATTTGGAGTTTAGAGCTAAAATGAGGTTGTTACTGTTTGAGGTAAATTCAGCCACCTGACATAAATTAACAAACTCAAAAAGCACAACAAGAGCCAAGTATTTCCAGAAGAGCCCTGGCTGCATCAGTTCTGCAGTTTCTCTGGAAACCAGACCATCTCACGCATGATGATGCTCTGCATTTACAACTCTGCAGTACTCTCCATCTTGCTTTATGGCTCTTAAGCAACTTTGGCTGCCAGAATAGATGGCTTTGATAGCAGGGCTCTCAGGACCATGGAAAACACCAGGTGGCCCCAGCGAGTTTCCAACAAAGTGTTCAGAGCCCACACCTCTCAGCCCAGAGCATCCCACTTTGCTGCATGTCGCAACTGCTGGTTCGGCCATGTTCTCCGTCTTCCTCCTGACCATCCAACAGGAGCCATTCTCCGGTTTGACCGGTCTGCACACGATGGTGAGCCATCGTGTGCTATCTATTCTGGCAGGATGACCTCAGGCAACACAGAGTTACTGTGGAAGATGCAGAGCTGCTGGCACAGGACTGCCAGCGCTGGAAGAATCTGGTTCATCTGGTCAGCTCAACACACCAGGATGTGATGCCCCGCCCCACTGCAGGAGCAACAATGATGATGATGATGACAAGGAGAGAGAAGGTACTCATGGTGCACATTACATCTATTTGATAGAAAGTCCATGCGAAAGTTCTTAGATATAACTCGGACCACTGCCATGTACAGAAGTTCTCAGATTATACGGCCATCTTTATATGCGTATCAAATGGGAATGATCAGGAATATAGGGGGGTCATCAATGACTTTCTCGGCTGGTGTGAGACCAACACTCTCCAACTTAACTCGAGAAAGACCAAGGATATGGTGTTGGACTTCAGGCGGAAGTCCCCCCACATCACTCTTTCAAGTACCTGGGTGTTCACATAAACAACAAACTGGACTGGAGCACTAACACCGAGGTCCTGTAAAAGAAGGGCCAGAGTCAACTCCTCCTCCTGAGGAGACTGAAGTCCTTTGGAGTGTGCAGGACCCTGTTACAGACCTTCTATAAGTCGGTTGTAGTATCTTCCCCCTTCTATGCAGTGGTCTGCTAGGGGGGTTAGATGCACAGACAGGGACAGGAAGAGGATTGACAAACTGGTGCGGAGCTCTAGCTCTGTACTGGGAAGTCCTCTGGATTCTGTGGTGGTGGCAGGTGAGAGGAGGATGTTGGCAAAGCTGTCATCCATCATGGACAACCCCCATCACCCCCTGCATGATGCCGTAGGTTTGATGAGTAGATCCTTCGGTCAAAGACTGAAACACCCTCGCTGCAAGAGGAGGCGCTTCCACAGATTATTCATTCCAACAGCAGTTAGACTGTACAATACACCATGGTTCTTGTCAGTTTACCCAACTTGTCACTTTACACATACTTCTTCGCACTTTAGGTACGCATGATGTATGTTTACATGTGTGTGGATGCATGAGTATGCACGCATGTATATGCAGTGTGTGCATGTAGGAATGTACATGTATGGATCTATGTATATGTGCTTTGCTTATGCGTGCTTGCTTATGCATTTCTCGACATGTGCCACAACACATCCACAAATGTATCTTGTATGTAGTACAATTGCATACTGTGTATGCAGTACAAATGCGTACAGTGGATGTAGTACAAATGCTTACTGCATATGTAGTACAAATGTTTACTGCATAGGTCGTATAAGAGTTCAACTGATGTATATCTGTCTGCTCTTATTTCTACTTTTTGTATTTAGCTTCTGTGACACAAATTTCCCCGTGGTGGGATCAATAAAGTTCTATCTTATCTTAAAATTTTTGGTTGATGACCAGTGTAGACATAGCAGCTGCAGTCTTAAGTCTCTGAGCAGTAATTTGTTGATTTCAACATAACTTTGGTAAATTCACCCTTTTTAAGGTGGTTACAAAGTTTTTAAAAACTTTCACATTTCTTACACCATGGTAGTCAAGATTTACCAAAGTCTTAGTTCATCAAAAGTAGTAGAAATGTGTGAATAAAATAATAGGGAGGTATACTAAAACTTGTCTAATATGATTTGGTAATACAGATTTTTGAGCATAAATGCCACTCTATTTTCACTATGTCTCTGTTATACATATTGTGCTTAATTAGATGTGTGAATGTTTGTTTGTCTGTGATAAATGAAAAGAAGGGTTAAATAGAGAAAAAAAAAATTGAAAATTTGCCACAAAAGTTGCACTTGGTCAATGTTTGATCTTTATGGGTTAATTAAATTAACAGTTTTAATATAATTTAGTTTGTTTCTTTTAAAATATCTGGAGTTACATGGTGCTGTTGAACATATACCCGTCTTTTCATTAGGTTTATGTTAGCTTGGTAAGTTTCACTTGTCACTCTTCAAGCTCGAGCCGCTTGTTCAAATGTGGCCATTTGTGTTTTCAGAGAAATGGGGAGATGGCCAAATTGGCAGCCTTGAGATTCCAAATCAACATTGGGCGACATCAGACTTTGTATCCACTACGTATCTTTAATGTTTGAGAATGATCAGTAGCTTATGCCAGCTAACCTCCTTCTTCTGACACCGCTTGGAGATGGTCGCATTTTCCTCCCTCTCCGTTCCCGTATCTATCCTGCTTGCTGCTTCGTCCTTGACTGGTCTGTGTCTGCTGTTTGTCTGTCTCTGAAAAGGATTTCTCCGCCGGCTTCACTAAAACTAAAATGGAGTTAATAAATTGGTCTCTCAACGCAATTGACACAATCTTTTCCACAAGAAAAGCATGGGTTCGGTGAGCCCACATGTCCTGATGGGACATTCTCAACGGGGTACATGATGGACAGGACATGGACAGTTTGGCTGAGTGGAGGGTCTTGTGCCTGACTGGTCTGTCCGATGAGGACATAGAAGATGTTTACCTATTCGGAACCATGACCACTGGGTTTCTGCTGATTAGATTGGCCGTTACTCTGGTGTATTGACTAACATGGATTGCGGTGTCATCGACCAAAGGTCCAACTACACTGCCCGGCATGATTGATTTATTGGGTAGAGCTGTCACTACTCAGGCTGTGAGAATGGACAATGGTTTGGGGAGTATTTTAGAGGAAATGAGATCTCTATAAATAACTTTTGAGCAAATGAGAGACTGGAATAGCGTTTTCGGAGGGGTTTGATTTGATTTACGGCACCTCAAGTACCATAAATACATAAAATGGCGCTTGCTGGAATTTTTTTTCTCCCTTTTTTTTTTTTCTGCTCCCTCGACAGCCCTGCCGTCAAGGTCACTGTGTAAAATTTCTCCCTGTGAAGATAAGTCGCTCTTCGTTTCCCAGCCGCAAAACCATAAACACAAGGAATGTTTTGGGCCTTGCTAGCCACAACGTCTGCGAGCTGACGTTGTGGCCTACCAAGGACTCAATTACATTTTCATCTACACTGATCTGCAACCCCCCCAACTCCCATCCAATGCCTCCAGCGGCTTCGTCCCCTCAGGAGTCGGGCAGGGTCCGTTGACCAGTGCCTTTCATGGCTGCAGGAACGGTCTTGCTGTTTCCAACCCCTGGGTCACCCACTTCTCCCACGCAGTTGTCCATTTGCTTGTGTCGTGATATTTTCATGTGCTATCTGTGCTGGGGGATTTTTGTTCTCCCCAGTGCGTGCCCCTGAGCATGCACCTAGTTGATCTTTTTTTATTCTCTTCTTTCCTGTAATGCTGAATCTATTTTCTGATTTCAACCCTGTCTTCCTGTTCGGTCCCCCCCATGTGTGCGAACAGGTTGATGGCCAATTTCACTTGTACTGTGCTTGTGACAATAAATGGTATTCTGATTCTAATCTTTGCAAATGTGACATTCCATTCTCCATTTTGTAACTATGATAGCTGATGTTCAACAATCGTTACAAAGCTGATGTTAAGAATGCCAGTTATAATTTGTAACCTGAATAGTGCAGACAGAGGGAATGGATCTGTTCAAAGAGCAACAAATACACAGCTGTCAAGGTAGAGGAGGAAGAAGCAGAGATGTAACTTTCAGATACCAATCGAGTGAAGCAGCATAATGCAGGCTGTTGATGTCAGAAAGAGATGACAAGATAGAGCACCATTCCTCATTACGAGGTGCGCAAAGTCAGCGGTCACCCTGAGACTTGGATTTTCACTCTCTATCTCTCTATCGCTTACTGTCTGTTTATACCCCGGTGCTACAGGATCAACCTGTGCAAAGGAGTTATATACAGTCAAACCTCGGTTCTCGACCACAATTCATTCCAGAAGCTTGGTCGAATACTGAATTGGCCGAGTACCCAATTAATTTTCCCCGTTTAAAATGATAGAAATATAATTTAATTCGTTCTTGAGTGTGAAATTGCTTCCCATTTTATACTCGTAATGTTATTTAAACGTCATAATAGATTAGATTAAATACCTTTAGTAGTCCCCTACAGGGAAATTTCAGGTTACAGGTATACAGTTCTATAGCTACACCCTTATTGTTATACAGTGTTATACAGTTCTATAGTTATACCCTTATTGTTATATAGTAAAATACAAAGACCTCGTAGGTTATATAGTAATATACAGTTCTATAGTTATACAGTTCTATAGTTATACCCTTATTGTTGTATATTAATATACAAAGACATGGTCAGTTATATAGAATATATAACTGTAGAATATATATATGAAAAATAAATATAGCAACAATAACAAATTGTATGTAAATAATAGTAACATATAATAAAATATAACCAGTCACTTTTTTCTTACCTTTCGGTGAACAGCTGGGTGCGTGGAGGGAGGAGGAGGGGGGGGGGGTCATTGCTTCGAAGACGAGTCTCCCTCCAGCACTACGGGGATAAATTCCTCTTATGGGGTAATTTCCCCGAGCTTTCTTTGATATCAGGCTTCTTCAACAGGATCAGATTTACGTTTAAAATATCTGTCTATAGACACGTTTTCTAATCACCTTCACTTCTACTGCGACATCACCCAATTTTATAACGTACTTCTGCTTGGGAATGGTGCTCATTGTCAACTTTTACATGTTGTCCAGGCAAAATAGAAATCAAACAACGTGCATACACAAGTCGGATCTGTCCGGATGTCTGAATTGTACGTGTACAGACCACGTGATGGATCGCTTCGGTCACTCGGGTATCACTCAGCTGAACAAAACCCGGAAGTGGAACTTGGCAGAGTAGAGGCAAGTTCCACTTCCAGGATTTTGTTTGCTCAGGTGTTATCGGGCATCACTTGGCTGTACTCGGCCATCGAACAAGAACAAGGAAGTTGAACTCACCAAGTAGCTCGGAAGTCTACTCGGCCGAGTTCGACTTCCGGGTTTTTGTTCGACTACCGAGTCGGGAAAATTTTGAACTTTTGTTTGAGTACAGAATTCTTCGACTTGTGAAACGTTCGAGTACCAAGTGTAGTGTACAAAACACTAACACTCAAATGTGATGTGTTTTTTATTTGTTGGGGAGGCAAAAAGCTGTAGTTTGAACAGCAGCTTAATTAATGTTCATAATGTATACCTGCACTCCAGCGGCTGGATAGCTCAGTTGGTAAGGCTAGTGCATAGGTGACCTGGGTTTGATTCCCAATGAGCATCCAGTGTGGGCCCTTGGGCAACAATGCTTCTTTAGCCACAAGGGGGATTCAGTGTGCCTCATTGTGCCGGTCCCCAAGCCTGGATAAATACAGTTGTGTCAGGTTATGTCAGGAAGGGCATCCAACGTAAAAAAAAAAAAAAAAACCCTGCCAAATCAAATATGCAAATTGGATTCGCTGCGGCAACCCTGGAAGGTAAAAGCCAAAAGGACTCATCAATGTGTACCTGCACTCTCAAAATGAGATAAGAAATTTTGATTAAAGAATTAAATCACTACTAAAGCTACCATTTTTTTACCTATTTCTCAAAAGATGTGCCTTGTCTATAATCCAAAGATATAGTCAGTATAATCAACTGTGTAATATACTGAATATCATATAAAATAAAAGGCTTCATGTGATGACAGCACGCTATTACTTATTTGATTTATATACTGTCAATGGTAGATTTACCTACTCATGCCCTCTGCGTTGCGCCCCTCTGTTTGAAGATCTGCAGGAAAAAGAGAGGTCTTTGTCCAGGTTTCGGACCCGTTTCTAATTGGTGTGTCAGTACTGCATTTACTGGATGTTGATCTTTTGTCAGAATTGTCAGTGTTCTGCTTGAGTGTACAAGAAGATTTAAAGTGTACATTGTTTTGAAATATGACTGCAATGTGTAAGGTTATGCAGAAGGTTATAGTGTACACACACCCACAGATATAT
>JAPTHA010196038.1:0-11357 GCA_029814585.1 Gymnapogon annona | reverse complement strand
TCTTTGATTGGGATTTCATTCATTCATTCTTTTTAGTGTATTCTGATACAACTGAGATCATTTCTGTCTGTATATCCTCAATAACCTCACCCCCACCGTCTCCTCTTGTCTCTAGTGCTCACCAATCTTGTGGAAGAGCTCCGAGAGCTGCACCTCCACCTTCTCCCTCTGGAACATGTGATACTCGGCCTGTTCACAGATGGGTGGGATCTGGTTGAACTGCCGCGCTACAGAGTACGCCTCCTGAAAAAAAAACACATCATGGAGGAAAATGTGATCGGCTACATCTGGCCCATCCTAACTTTATGTACAACACACGTCTGTCTGAAAGGAATGAAAATGATGAAAAAAAAATGCATCAGACAGGAGATTCAAACCTTGCACATGAACAGAATCTGTCAGGATGATAGGAGAAACCTGACGAATAGACCCCATAACATTCTCTGTGGATATGTTTGGAAAAGACGAAAAATATCCAAAGGGATTCACAGTCCATTTCCCAAATTAAGTAAATTTTTATATAAAGATTATTAATTATTGTAATCTAGGGGTGTAAAACATGCATCCCAGGGCCCAAATGCAGCCCGCCAAAGGTTCCAATCCAGCCCATGGGATGAATTTGTGAAATGCAAAAATTACAAACAAGATACTTGCAAAAATTATAGATTAGGTTGCACGTACGGGCTGGGAAAAATATCATTATAATAACCTGCGAAATAAAAATGTTCTCTGTGGAAATGTCAACATTTCATGTAATTTTCCTGTATTTACACTAAAACAAAAAAAACATAAATAACCTGAACAAATATCAACAACCTGGAACGTCTGAAGAGAAGTCAGTGTAATTTTATCAATATTCTACCTGTTAGTAAACGTGTTGTGTATTTGTAGATACATTGTGATCTATAAGTTTTAATGAACATGTATAAATCATAAACTGAGGAATCATTTTGTTCAAGTCAAATTAGGTTTTCTAAAGAAATGAGAGGTTTTTAATGCTATTCACATTGAAAGGACAGTTTGTAGATGTAAATATTGACATTATATAGGGAGAGTTTGGGATTGACATTATTGAATGTATGAATGTAATATATGTAGTTCTGTTATTATTGCACTGGCCCCGCCCACTTCACAACAAATTTGGCTGAATTTTCCCCTTGAACTAAAAGGAGTTTGATATCCATGCTTTAAACTGAAACATTTTAAGCCAAGACCAAAGTGAATAACAGATGTATGTAGAGGGAACACTCAAGGCTTTTAATAAACCGGTGTGAACTGACCATGATTTCGATGGCACTCCAGCGCGATGTTCCCCAGTACATGGCCATGCCCTGGTTGATCACGTACGTCATTGCCCTCACTGTTTCTGGAAGAGCATCCAATTAAACATTTCAGCAAAGATAGAAAAACACAAAACAAAGGAGGATGTAAAAATGAATGAAAACATACATATAAGATTAGATAGGATCATTTAAGTCGAGAGGAGAGGAAAAACAACAACAGGAGACAAAACATATTGAACAGGGTTGACAACAAGAGCTTTTGACATAAACAGAGGAACACACACTGAATAGGAAACTCATAACCTGAGTATTATTCTGTCCACCGAGCCTGCAGTTTCATTGTAACTTCTGTACAATGACAAATAAATCTATTGTGAATCTAGACTGGAGCTGTAGAACCTTTCATCAAAACCAGACCCTCCTTTATAAATGCATTTAACTAAGGTGTTACACTGCAGTGTCTCCACTGTCTGAATGTGATGGGATGTCATTACATCTTTGTTGGTCTTTGCTATGTAGTCACACCATTTGGCTCATTGGCACTTAGGTCATGAGGTATGTGAGTCTGTGCAGTACGGACTATGACTCAACCTCAGACTCCATCAGGTGCATCTTTGAGTAAAGCAGTAACTTCTATGACACCTGCAACAACATCCACTGGACTTTAACTATTTACTTAAACATTAAGGTCTCATCTCATCATGTCTACATACATGGAATATATATGGAAATTTCCCAGGGTTATGGAAATTTCCCCGAATGGGACAATTAAAGGAATCTGATGAGTTCTTTCGGCTTTTTACATTCTGGGGTCGCCACAGCGAATCCAATTCACACATCTGATTTTGGCAGGAGTTTTATGGCAGATGCCCTTCCTGATACAACCCACTGGATGATCATTCCGGGAATCAAACCTAGGTCCCCTATGCACCAGCCCGGTGCCTTACCAACTGAGCTATCCAGCCAGGAGGACGACCAAAGGAATCTAATCTACATATGTATCCCAATGCTGCAGTTCTGCACTAATGCTGGCATTCTGCATTTTGTACTTTTTTATATTGCACCTTCTATATGCACATTTTACTACTGCACCTCAATAACATACTGTACCTTTTTGTGAATACACTCTTGACATACAGTATAGTGTACATGTCAACTGTATGTCTGGATATGTTGTGTTTGTTGTTGCCTTTTTTGCACTCGCACTTGAATCAAGTCAACTGGACTGAGTTTCGTCTTGAAGACGTTTGGCTCCTTATCCAAGTGGCTTCATCAGTTTGTGTAGGACTAGGCTGACTCGTCTGACGACATGTTGCACTCATATGTGATATGTTATGTTGTATGTTGTGTGTTACAAATACTCTTGCACATTCTGGAGTATCGGGGAAACTTAACTTCGATCATCTGTGTACACTTTGACTTTAACTTTCATTTCCATCTGTCTTAACCTGGTGTTCAGTCTCAGTGAGTGGGCATTTACCACCACCTGCTGGATGGGCGGGTTACTACAGTTCAGGGGCCACATTCAGCCCACTTTGATCTGAAAGGGCATGGACCAGTAAAATAAAAGCAGAACAGCTTATAAACGAATGAAAAATTTCTCTTTGTTTTAATGCAAAGAAAAACCCAAACTGCATGAAATTATTAACATAGTTAGATTTCAAAGTGTCCAAATCAAAAAAGTGTCTGAATAACATGGAAAAAAATGAAAAATTTCTAAAGAAAAATCAAAGTGATTTTTTACAATATTATTACAACAATATTATGCCCCAACATGTCATTTATGCATGTGCATAACACATTAATTCAACAACGGCACAAAACATTTAGCAATAGGAATTATGCTGCTAAAATTATACTTAAATTCCTTTAAACGTTTCAGTAATTGGTATTTGTTCAAGTCATTCATATTTTTTTGTGAAAGGATACTTGTTAAATGCAAATATTTGTATCATGTATAATGTTATTTTTGGTACCGAAATGAAGATGTTGGAGCTGAAGTTACTTCTAGATCTAATGTAATCTCTCTTTTTTTTTTTTTTTATTTATCATGACCCTGTTATGGAGTTTCTGTGTCAGTCTAAATGACAGATATATTTGTTGTATTCATGATGATCAATTACCATGAAGAGATAATACAGGAATAATCTACAACATGAGAAGGAGTTCTAAGTATGAAATTCTCCCATGAGTCAGTGTGCTAACCTTCTATGGGTGTAGTTGGGTCGGGCCGATTGGCGAAAACCACATCCACATACTGGAGCTGAAGTCTCTCTAATGACGCCATGAGACCTGTTTGTTAAAATGATGAGCATTAGACTTTCTCATAACGTGTTTAACATTATGCAATTTCGCAATATATATTCAACCAAATACATGTACCGTTGCCAGCATAATACATGAGTTATTCATAACATTTACAGACAGCTCTTACCTTCAATTATGTGTTTTCTTGACAAGCCTCTCTCCATTTCTGCCCTGAAAAAAATAGCTTGTATTTTAGTGTTCAACTGTTCTGCCTAATGAAGCACTTTCTTCATTGGATTTTTAAGTTATATTTTACTAAATTAAAATATCAAGTTAAAGTAATCCAAATTCCAAAGTAGCATTTTAATTTATCACATAATAATTTTTAAAACTTCTTTTCATTTACTCATTTTTTTTTTATTTCTATCATTTATTTTCTGTCATATTTAATTAGATTACATTAAATTGACCTTTATTAACCCCTTGGGCATAAGGGGTTAATAACACCACCATAGAAAAAGTGGTAAAAAAAAAAAAAAAAAGCTAGATCATATCGATTGATCAATAGATAGAAATCAACAATTGTTCAGAAAAATGTGATTTTGTACCCTTCAGTTTCAACCAATTTCCCAGCTTTCGGGATCAATAAAGTACATCCATCCATCTATCTATCTATCTATCTATCTGTCTGTCTGTCTGTCTGTCTGTCTGTCTGTCTGTCTGTCTGTCTGTCTGTCTGTCTATCTATCTATCTATCTTGGTATGGAAACAGCAGTGTTAGATTAATCTGCATATACCGTAGAAGAGTGACGACCAAGAATACAAAGCAGAGACAATGGACACATAATGTACATACTTTCCTCCCCAGAAGATTTTGGTGGTGATGACTAAACTGGAACGTCTGCAGCAACAGCAAATGAAAACATTTCCATCACACTGTGTAGTACACAGCACGTCCACAAAGTCTCTCTACAGTTTAAAACGGCTATTCAAATAGATGCATTAATCAGATGTGTTCTATGTACTCCGTGTTTATCAGGTTTTATTCACATGCGCAGTTGAATCATTGGACCATTTTTCTTCAGCGTGTCACACCTTGATAGGTGCATCCGACTTTCATTCATTCATTCATCTTCCAAACCCGCTTTATCCTTTGCAGGGTGCCGGGGGTCACTGGAGTCTATCCCAGCTACCCAAAGTGAAACAGTGTGACAGGGTGAACGTGTTTCTGAAGTAGTTGTAAACAACTAGAGGAGTAAAGTCACGTGAACATGCACCGACCACAGTGAGGGTTTGTTTTAAAAACATAGGGCCTGATTTACTGATGGTTTGCACGTGTAAAAACGTGCATAAACTTTACTGCACACACAAATACACATTGAAGCTCATTTAGCAACAGGACGCACTGAAAGAAATAACAGATGTATCACCTACACAGCAATGTCATTGTAGAACTTCTAGATCAGGGATCGACAACCTGCAGCTCCAGACCCTGAGCATTCATTTTATTATAAAGAGAACATCGCTCACTAATAACAGGTTACAATACTGTGTGAAGCTGCAGGTGATGGCCTACAAGAGTAGACATACATACTGTACATACATAGACACACACATTCACATACATATACACTGTACATACACACACACACACACACACGTTGGAGACCCGGCAGTTCAGGAACAGAAATCACATTAACCAAGTAAGATAAATATTTCAATTTACTATCATTTTGCACATATTCATATTTTCTCATTGTACTGTGAAACAGACCTTTTATTATTCAGGTTGACAGCCCACTGCAAAAGGATGGCAGCACACAGAGAGTACAGTATTTTTGGTTTACTGCCAGGGGATAATATAAGGTGTGTTTCTTTTTTTTTCAGAAATACAAGGTTTTTAACAGACATCGAGTATTTTAAAGTAACATTCAACCCAATTTCTTTTTTTCAAAGTTCAAAATGTTTTGTCGGATGTAGAAATATAATTTCATTTTCTCTGCAGTGGTTCACTGATTTCAAAAATGCAGCAGATTATAGTTTATTTACACATAGGCATTAAGGCAAAAAAATGCTACGTGCTGCGTTATTTCATTTTCAATTTCAAAAGGCCTGTGTGGCTCCCAGGGTTTTTCTTTATTGTAGGAAACGGGTCCAAAGGGCTCTGTGAGTGGTGAAGGTTGCCGACCCCTGTTGGAGATGAACTAGGGATGATTTGGGTCAACTCACCAGGAGGAGTCATACAATACCTTCTAGGACTAAACTCCTCCACCATTGCATTTAGTTGCATTACATTTACTGCATCACTCCAGTGCGCTGTTATCAGTACTGACTTATCCCAGAGCAGTTCTCCTAGTGTACTGTCTCTCTGACGATATTCAGAGGCACATGCAAAATCCTCTTTATATAAGGCGGGCAACGATACTTTACGCCTGTTGTCATTTGACAGACCATCTTAGTTGGTCTTATGTGACACGCAAATCAATATTTTCTTGCATGAGCAAGTAAATATGCGCCAAGTTATCGGTGATTTTAGTAAATCAGGCCCGTAGTTTCAGGAAAGCAAAGGAAAAGCTGTACCTCCAGCCTTTCTTCTTTATAATATTTCCCAAGACGACTTCAGCCCTGAGAAGGAAGATTGGTCAAAGAGGACAGATCTGTGCTTCGAAGGTGTGGACTTTAAATAGAGGTGCCAGACGTACAGACTCAGAACCGAGCGGCGCTGACACACAGGCGCTACATATACAGTATGTAGTGACAGACTGAGGTGTCGTGTATAACATGTCGCCGGAGGGAGGAGAGAGTCAATCGAGCTGCCGTTCTGCTGATCTAAGTTCAGCAGGTTCAGTCTGACACGGAGCAGCTGTGACCTCGCTCCGACACAAAAGTATCTCAGATTCAGATTCAGATTCAGATTCATTTTATTGTCATTGCACAGACCAATGGTCTGGCAACGAAATGTCATAAAAGCAGCAGCAGCACAGAGTCTGTATGAGAAACAAATGGGTTTTTATACTCCATTAAAAAAAATGTGCTAGAATGTCAACAACAGACTATTGCAGACTAATGGAAAAGTTTCAATATAACTCTGTATCTTATTTCAGTATAATGCATCTTATTTTAATATAATGTGTCTTATTTCTATTTCGCTGTGTGCCTTTTGCTGGCTTTGCGTGATAAGACACTGTGAAGGACAGAACAGAGAATTGTAAACAATAGACAATTGTATGTTAAACCGCATGCTATAGACCTAAGTTTCTGTTTGAAGCAGAAAACACACATTTGCTGAAAACATTGAATCCTTATGTACCGTAGTGGAAGTATCCTGATGCATAACTACCCCTTGCAGTTAAACAGATGGACTCATTTTTTTAGCACGTGTGTAATGCTTTTGGAGAGTATCTGGATTTCATCGTTAACAGCAGAGGATTTTGATCGTCAGGGGTTAACGTTTATGGGACTGTACTCACTTTCCAGCGGCGTATAGCTCAGCTGTGTCAAAGAGGTTGATTCCGCTTTCATACGCCAACGTCACTAGTTCTTCTGCCACCTTTAACAGCAAGACGGAAAAATGATTTAATAAGCGCTTAAGTAGCTTTACTTAAAGAGATTTAATGAATGGCATCTGTGAATATCTGCAGCCAAATACAAAAGTCAAAAAACGAATTATAATAATAATGTGTCTTCTAAAAATGTGTACACTAGGTAAGAAATCATTTTCAACCAACTGTGGCTTCAGATCATTCATTTTTCATCATCTATTTAAGGTATTTTTATATACTATGCTCAAAGTCCTTTAATCGTCTTATTGAGCATTTGGAAGTAAAATATAGTGTTTATGTTTTCATATCGTCTGTCCTTTTCAAACAGGCCTCAGCGGTCAGTTAAATTCACCCAATTCTGATGACTGAAACTGACCAATCAACTGTCAATGAACTTCAACAGCTGACTATCAGAAACAATCTGACCCATTATTCTGTCCACACATTTACATTGTATAATATAGTGTTATTTTTGCAGGTCTTCTACCTCATCTGTGATCTGGCCTCCAAAGGTAACCCATGTTCCTGTGCAAAAAAAAAAAAAAAAAAAAAGTTCATCAAAATTATTGACACTATATGAGAACTTCACATGCATTTTAAGTCAAAGTGAACTTTATCGTCAATCAGCCCATGCAACACATGATTACAGTGAGGATCTAAATTGGGTTTCCCCATACTCCAAAACATGTAAGAGTATTTGTAATACACAGCATGTAACATAAGCGTGCAAAAAGGCACCAACAAACAACACATTTGGACATACAGTGAACGTGTAGAGCAGGGGTGTCAAACTCATTCCACTTCAGGGGCCACATTTAGGTCAGTTTAATCTAAAGTGGACCAAACCAGTAATATAATACCATAACAACATGTAAATAATGTTAACTCTGAAGTTTTCTCTATGTTTTACATTCAAAAAAGTCCAATTACATGTATGAAAATGTTTACTAAAAACTATCCTTTAAACCAAAGTGAATAAATGTGAACAAATTGAAAAGATAAGTGTTATTTTATCAATATCGTGCTTCAGTTTATCATTTACACATGTACATTATAGCTGACAGGGGACATTTAGTAACAGGCAGAATATTGTTATAATAGCACTTATCTTCCCTTCAGTCATTTATGGTTAATATTTGTTCAAGTTATTCTTTTTTTTTTTTTTCAAAATTCTACTGTGATTTACTGTAAATACATGGTAATATTTGGAGTCGTTAGTATTTACAGGTTATTATGGCCACCATTATTATGACTCACCTGAGACTGAATTGGTCTGATGTGGAACCTGAACTAATATTAATGTTATTATCTTCAGTCTAATTTTCACATTTCACAGATTCATCCCAAGGGACAGACTGGACCTTGTGGCGGGCCGGATTTGGCACCCGGGCCACATGTTTGACACCTGGACCTGTCAAGCTTTGGTTTGGCTTGTTTCATCTTATGTGTTGTCTCGTGCTCTAGGCTCTTGTTTTGCTTGTTTTGTTTTGGCTGTGGCCTCTGGCCCTGTTAATGTGGGTGGGGGGGCGAGGCCTGTTAGTTATTATATGAGACCATGGTGTAATGTAATGTTATCTAATGGAAAAAATTTTAAATTAAATATTTTTTTAAAAAAGTGCACAATGCAGAATAGCAGCATTAATGCAGAATGGCAGCATTTGGATACGCATGTAATCCAACACCAAAACTATGGCGTTCAGATGTGAAGGTAACAGGCCGGTGGCTTTAATGTCACACATTATACAGACCGCAGTCAGAGAAGAACCTTTGCTCAGCGCTCACGCTCCTCTTCAGCTCATGTTGAACTTCTAATCCCTTTGTTTACTCACCTAGTCCTAGACAGGAAACCCTCAGGCCGGATTTACCCACATTTCTGTAAAACAAAAACAAACAGTGAGACTAGTTCATTAGGAAGTAAATATAATTGTCATTCATCTATTCATATTAATTCATTTGTTGTTATATAGGCTACTCAGTATTTTTTTCCTGTTACATAATGGTCAAATATGTCTGTGTGCCTACTATATCCATGTCAATTGGAGGAATCAGCGCCCAGGCATTGACTAAATAGAGTTAAGTCGGGCAGTGAAAATACTAAAAATATTTCATCAAAAAAAGTTCATTTAAATAAATCATTTGTATTCTACAAATGTTTGTCTTGTGGATCCTGTCGTTAGCATTTGTGAACACAAATGAATAGTCAATGTGATGTTTGTTTTGATTCTTGACAATATTAAACTGTGTTTACCTGACATTCAAAGGCACTGAAAAAAACATTGATTCTAGTTCTATACCCCCCCATATCTATGTCAGGGGTGTCAAACATGTGGGCCGGGGTCCAAATACGGCCTGTCAAATTCCATCTGGCCGGTGGGAAATCCAAAAAATTACACATTGAGATATTTACAAAAAATATAGTTCAGGTTCCATGTACAGACTGGAAAGAATATGACCATAATAACTATGAATACAACTTCAACATTTTCTCTCTGTAAATATTTTCATGTAATTTTCCTGTATTTAAACTAAAACAAAGCATTTCATTTCACAAAAAAAGCAAACAAATAACCTGAACAAATATAAACAACCTGAAACGTCTGAAGAGAAGTGTAATTTTATCAATATTCTACCTGTTAGTAAATGTTGTGTATTTGTAGGTCCACTATGATCTGTCAGTTGTAATGTACATGTATAAATGATAAACTGAGGTATAATATTGGTAAAATTCCACTTATTTTTCTTCAGAGTTTTGAGGTTGTTTAATGTTATTCACGTCGTTTGAAAGGACAGTATATAGACACAAACGCTTTTTATCATACAAGGAAAGTTTGGAGTTGACATTATTGAAATGTAATTCTGTCATTATTTTTCTGGCCCCGCCCACTTTCACATCAAATCTGGTTGAATTTGGCCCCTGAACTAAAATGAGTTTGACACCCCTGGTCTATGTGAACGTTGAACTATTTCTATTAGTAAAACTGACCCCACCCACCTGTAAATCATCCCTGTGGTGTAAGACATGCTTTCCCTGAGGGAGATGTTGTTGCCTCGTAGGAAATCCTCCAGGTTCTTGAGCTGAGCGGCAGCGCGTACCTCCCTCAGACGCTGGAACTCTGCTAACTGGCTGGTGCGCCGCTGTCGTTCTTCCTGCTCCAGTCTTTGTTCTGATAAGAAACAGCTGAGGCCGCTGCGCACGCTCTCGCTTATGGACGACAGTGAAAGTGTCTTGCCTACACATCCACCGCTGACGCTACTGCTTCGACACATCCCAGTGTTGTCACGACTCACGGGTGGGACCCCTCCATTTCCCCCCGGTTTACACAGCTGGAAGTAACAGGAATAGTCATTTAACAAGAAAACCGGCATTCAGAGCTCGCAAAAGAATTACAGTCTCACTCCATTATGTCTTAGTCCAGAAGATGGTCAACAAAGCAAAACAGAAAGACAGATCAAACTCTATTAGAAACTATGTTGATAGCTGTGACAATTTACATGTTATAAACCATTAGATAAAGCAAATTTTTTTTTACATTTCAAAAGGTCATTAAAAAACCGTTAACTATCTCAAAAACTATCTCAATACTCTGAAGGACTTTGTAGACATTGTCAAAAGGAGGCTACATTTTCTGTCATCTGTGGGTGTGTGAAGCCCTTTGAGACCTTTTGTGTGGCTAAGGGCTATATAAATAAAATATGATTGATTTGATTGATTGAAATGAACCAGACCAGTAGTTTCATCAGGGATGTTTGAAGAAATTACTAACAAAGACGACGACGATGATGATGATGATGATGATGATGATGATGATGATGATGACAATCAATAAAACCAGCTACGACAATAAAAACAAAATCAGAGAACAGAAAAAATACAGATGAGCCAGTGTGTAAAACATGCAGTTTATACAACCAAACAGGCTCTGGACAATTAATCACCATTATTATTAACACCAATGTTATTATGGCTATCCTTATCATTAACATTCATCTTCCAACCCGCTGAATCCTTTGCATTAAAACTAAAATTATCTTTTGTGTTTTCAAAAAAAAAAAAAAAAAAAAAGATGAGTTTGATGAGTATTTAACAGGCGTGTTTGCTATTAACTACGCCCCCATTCAAGCGTAAAGGTGTGATTCATGCTGCCAGCACACGCACGTACAACAGATGGTAGACGGTGTTTAGCAACACACTCCAGGCCCCTGAGGAAGTAACAAACACACACACACACACACACACACACACACACACACACACACACACACACACACACACACACACACACAC
>JAPTHA010196018.1:0-11358 GCA_029814585.1 Gymnapogon annona | reverse complement strand
TGTGCATGGTGATGTCTCAGAGCCCCCCCCCCCCCCCCGCGTTATAATTGTCTATCAGAAAATTGTTGTTCAAAGGAGAAATACGACTTTTTTCTTTCTTTTCTACCTCTGTGGTAGTTCTGTGCTTCTGTACTATTGTTCTCTATTCTGTTGTTATTATAACTTATTTTTCAAGATGGTAGTCCACATATGCCTACTTTAGCTGAGACAGAGTACTGTTTGTTTTTGCCTGATGACTTTTCTCTATACTTTGTTGTAGGATCACCAGGAACTATTCTCTCATGATATGCTGAAGGAGCAGAAATTGGAATGCATCATGCAACCCCATTTATATTGAATGGCACAGTCAGATATGAGACACAGCTCTCCAGTGCCTCACTTGGGATTTCTGCCCTGTTAATCTTTGCATAATACTCAAATTCTGCAATTTTTACTTTATAAAATGTCAATAATGTATTCTCACACTGATCATGCATGTATAACACAGATCAGTGGAAAATGTCAATATTTCTTTTACGTACTTTTTTATTTTTTATCATCATGGCAAGGTGCGCACTGCCTCCCCTGACCGCATTGTCACTCCAATACAGCTGCCAAAAAGTGACCCTGCACAACATGTGTGCACATAATACAGCTGCCAATCCACCATCCAAATTAATACTTCGAATCAATATCAGCCCATCATTGTAGGTTAACCCTATGTTTTCTCGGTTCGAGTTAACCCTGCGTTTTATAGGGTAAGGGTTAATCCTGTGGTTCATAAGGTTAGGGTTACCCCGTGGTTTATCTTCCAGTCATGTCTGATATTCAGATGTTTTATTGATGGTATTTAAATGTGTACATTCTGTTTTTTTCTTTTGTTGAAACCCTAACCCTTTATTTTGTAGGAACGGGATGTTGAAGCTTCTGGTTCCAAATCCACGTCCATCCAACGCTAGATTCTTAGTGTAAATATGCTCCTTAAATTCACCTGTAAATGCTCAGGTCATCAGTCTGGAATGCGATTCTTCTGTTCTAAGTCATTGTTTTGTATTTTCTTGTCATTGGTTGTAAGCTGTTGGACTTTACTGTACTTGACTTTAAATAAAGGTCAGTGTTACTTTAACGCTGAATGACTTCTCTGTTTTTATTGTATTTTATCTTACATTTTTTTCACCGTTTTCATATTTTGATGCTGCTTTGGTGCATTTCTCTGATTCTCTTCAAAATCTCAGATGCCTTTTATATATGGAGAACTATGGATGCTTTTTTTGTCAGTTATTCTTAAACGTGGACGTGATCTAAGACCAGACGTACAGACGTGTCCATCTGGACTGGAATTCTGGGGCATTGTCTGAGATAATTGAGACTGGACACAGATTATATAGCACTGTGGGTAGTAGCGGTGTTCTACTTTGCTGTGGGCATCTGTAAAATGGGTAAGATGGGTTAATGTACATTCTGCTGTTTATAGTTTGTGATGATTTTTTTTTCAGTTTTCATTTCTATTAAAAGGGGAGGAAAGTTTATTAAAATGAGGTTTATAGAAAGATTATTTTAAAAATACCAACGTGTCCCTCATGTATCTTCAACAGTAGCGAGACAGTGTATCAATTCTGTTTCTTTGACTTTTATTTGATTAAATCCCTAGCCCTTTATTTTGTAGGAATAGTATGTTGACACTGCTGGGTACAAACCCAGCCTCATGGGGCGTTGTATTCGAGGGGGCGAAGACTGTCAGCTGATTTCACTGTTGAACAGAGAAACTGCAACAACCGGAGTTTGAATCTTGAGGTAAGTTTTCGATCAGTTTGACCTATTGAAACGTGTTCAGGATTTATACGTCCCGGTTCGTTTCGGGTTCATAATTCTCTTTTTATCCTACGACTGAACTTGATGAACTGGCTCGATGATGAGACCCGAGTCGGTCCGAACTTGGCCGAAGAGTAGTGTCCAAACCCTGTTTAAGGTTCACCCGGTTTAAACTGCACTTTCAAGTTAACTCTTCACTTTTGAGACATGGTCACAATTATAGTTTTATCAGTCGTGTATTGACAGTCTTGCATTGATCATGTTGTATCTTCGTCCCACAAAATATGGACACGAATCAGTTGAGTTTAGATATTTATTTATTTAACTCTGCACGATAACATAAAGAACACGAACACCGCCGCCGTCAATCAGTCCTCACTGACGTAAAACAGGTAACCCGGTTCCGTGCAGTAAGACCGCCCTCTAGTGTCCATTTCAGGATAGTACAGATCAGTTGTGCGTTTACAAACATGAACCTACAGAGTAGCATATTGACTATGTTTTTGCAGCAGTTAACGGGTTATGTTTAAAATCTCATATCAGCTTTCTTCACACATTCAAACTGTTGCACTCAAAAAGCACATTTCATTCAAACAAAACATTACTGTGCCCTTTTTTTACGCCACCGAATGGTTTGTGTGACAATATTTTCACGGACCGACCTTTTATTTTGTTGTTGTTTTTTGTTGTTTTTGTTTTTTTAATGTTGTCTTTTATGTGAGTATGTATGCAAAATGCCTGCACTGGATTTATTTTGTTCTGTTTATATGAAGAAATATTGAAATGTTGAAAAGTTTGTTGTATACATTTATCTTATGTTAATAAAAAAACTAAAATACAAATTAAAAATAAAAATTGTGGCAGACAAATACAACAAAATAAAATTATGTGGAAAGATGTAGGACTAAAGAAGCAGCTTCATTGCAAATCATTGCCAGGGGCAGCAGAGTCTGGTAGTTTTTCATAATAAAATATCGTTCAGCCTCCGGAGAGGAAAAATTAACCGGATGTCGGCACCTGACTCGTTAACTCTATCTTACTGTCACTGACACGACCCATGTGGTCACCAGCAACCTTTCCATGAGGAAGGAGATCTGAGCGCCTCATTTTAGTGGCTTTACCAGCAGTTTTATGATCGCTGAGCACAAGAAACTAGTAAGTTGTTGAGAAAGAAACACCGTACATTGGAAATTTAGCTCATATAGCAAAAGTGTTTAAACATTTTAATAGTGACAAACAGAGAGACTGAAATATGCTCTGATTGCAGAACATGCAGCACAGTTAACCAGTAACTGTGCAATCTGTGGAGAGAGAGATCTATAATATATATACATATGTGCATTGTGCAGTCAGTGTGTGTTCAGTGAGGGCATCCCAGGACGGAGCTGGCCTTCTTAGTCATGATACTGTATATGATGATCTATAACGTATATACATACATGTATGTAATCTATGGAGAGGCAGAGCAGGCTGCAGCCTCAACACACATCCTATCTCAGTATTTGAATGGTAAATGCCAAAATCCAGAGGTTTGAATGAAAAGAACAATCTAAAAGCGCTGAAGTTAACTGAAAAATACCTATAAAGTGCAAATCATGGATAAATATAACTATTTGATATTTTTGTTATTTTACTTTATAAAATAATATGATTGTTAGGTGAGGCACGGCCTCACCTGCCTCCCCTGACAGCACGTCACTGCATCAGTTGTGTATGGATCAGATGCCTGTCCTTGGGTTAAACCGGGAGCAGTGCTAGACTGTGTGTAAACTTGTCTGATCAGGTTGGTTAGTGTAGACTGGGTCAATAGTTAATGATCCACTGTTAATAAAACGGTCCAACGTCCAGGGTCCCCCCCGCCTTCGCCCTTGAGTCGCTGGAATAGCCTCCAGTGACCCCTGCAGCCCTGCAAAGGATGAATGAATGAATGAAGAAGGTGAATGAATGAATCACTAAACCTGTTTTATTTTTTTAAATTTCAAATAAACATCAAAATACAAATTTTATGAATCTCTGTTTTCAGAACATGTAAACAACCTGTTGATTTTTTCAAATGAAAGTTCAGTCAATAAAACAATAAAATAATCATATCATAAAACAATAGAATGTTTGACCTGAACTCAGGTTTAACAATAAACTGGAACCATTCACTGAGATGAAAGGTGGTGTTCTCATGTCCTGGAGTTAGTAACACTAACCCTGTAACTGCTACACAACATGGACACGATATGGACAGAACGTCATGAGACAAATAATAATGTATCATTGTAGACATGGCTCGGAATTAGTAACTGTTAACCCTAGACTCATGTTTAAACCTGAGCCCATACATGTTTAACCGTAGGTTTAGGGTTAAACTTGGCCTTAAATTAAACTTGTGTCTATGATAAAACAAATTCAACCTACATGGACCAACTGACCTACTCAGAAATCTGTTGGAGTTTGCCTCTCCGTGGTAACGGGTAATTATTGTCTTTTAATCATACTTATTGTCTAATTATTATTATTGTTGATTGAGTCAGGAGGCCACCCATTCCTGCTGATGATGTCATCGGTGAAAGTGGAGTGTGTGGTGAAGGAGAGTGTTGTGATTGGTGAAGGGCCGGTGTGGGAGGAGTCAGCACAGAGGCTGCTTTTTGTCGACATTGTGGGGCAGAAAATCCACCGATGGAATCCAGCAACCAATCAGATCCAGTCTTTGGAGACAGGTGAGGCAATCAGTACACAGCTGGTGTCAATAGTTGAAGATTCAACATTGTGTGACATGTTGAAGATAAATCCTACCATGAAAGTCTGTTATGTTAAATATAAATATTATAAATACAAATAGGAAACAGACTGAATGAAGTGAATATTGGAAGACACTGACCCTTCCCACCTCACCTGTCAGGTGACATGGTGGGCTTTGCCGTCCCTCGGGCCACAGGTGGCTATGTAGCAGGTGTGGGTCGACGCTTCGTGGCTGTTGATTGGTCGACTCAGACGATGACATCATTGGCAGAAATCGACGAAGATAAACCGACCAACCGACTGAACGATGGGAAGGTGGATCCGATTGGACGGCTGCTGTCAGGTGTGTTCACCTGAACTATAGACTCTTGACCTTAGATGTAGACCCTTGGAGAAAACTACACAACCACGTAAACGGTCCTGGTTCTAGATGTTCACCACAATAAAAGACCAAACAATAGAATGTAATATATGGCTGTTACAAAACAGGTTGGAGTTAAGGTTAGGATTAAGGTGCTGGTGAATGTGAAGGGTGTTTTCAGTTTAAAGATGTTTACGTTTCAACTGTTAGCGGTGAGCAGCTGAGAGCGCTATGCTAGCGGTGGCTGGGGACTCTTTTCACGGACGTTTTTTCTTTCCGACGGACGCATTCAGCCCCTCGTTTTTCATTATCTTCTCTGGGACTTCAATAATGTATACTGTCTTTGTTGTCCAATGTTGTGCAGGATTCAGTTTGCTGTTGTGTATCTGTTTCTGCTCTGGTGTTCTTTTTTCTACTCTTTGTTTAAGCTGCTGTTTTTGAAATTTCCCCTCTGGGTACGAATGACGGCATATTCAATTAAATTCAAGGTTATCTGATATTAACTGATCAGAATTAAAGACTGATGGACATATTCTCAAACCAACTGTCAGCATCAAAGGTTATTCATCTAACCCTAACCCCATCATCCATCCAACCCTAACCCTGTCATCCATCTAAGCTTATATATGTCATCAAGATGGCGCCATTGTAGGCAGCCTAGTACAGCAGCCCTAACTCTTTTTCCTACTTTTAAGTTTTTCTGCCTCGACTCTTGTGGTCGTGTTATTTGGACTCTTGTATGACTTGGACAGGACATGTGTAATTTTGGAATTTTTTATGAGGGCCTGTTTGCTACTCTCATGGACCTCTTAAAGACCACTGCGGGGGTGTCGTGAGCCAGTTCGTTTTTTGTTTTTTACAGTTGGGATCAGCTGTTGAAGTTCCAACAGTGGTGTACTCCCAAGAGGGCGACCCGTGTTCTGGAGGAATTGCGGGATTAGAGGAGTGACTGCAGTGCTGTAGCGAGGTACTGGGTGTGGAGGGGATGGTACAGCCGAGCTTTCCATCGGTTTGGGGATAGCGGAGGATCTACTGGCAAGATGGGAAGATCTAACAGCTAATTCTAAGCACACTGCAATGGGAGGACAAGCGGACAGCTTCCCTGCTGTTAGCAGACACTTTTATCCCCAGGGGCCCATTTTGCTCACCAGATCTTGGGGGATGAAGGTGTTGAACACTGAGCTGAAGTCCAGGAACAGCATCCTCACAGGTTCTTACCCTCCAGGTGCTCCAGGCTCAAGTGGAGAGCAGAGGAGGTGGCGTCCTCAGTGGAGCGGTTAGGCTGGTAGGCAAACTGGAACGGGTCAAATGATGGGGGCAGCACAGTCATTATATGATCCTTAACCACCCACTCAAAGCACTTCATGATGGTGGATGTTAGTGCAACGGGACGAAGGTCATTAAGACATGTGAAAGAGGAAGACTTTGAAACTGGGATGATGGTGGCTGATTTATAACACGATGGAACTACAGCCTGGTTCAGTGATGTGTTGAAGATATCCAGGAACACCTGGGCCAACTCGTCAGCACACTCCCTGATTAGTTGTCCTGGGATGTTGTCAGAGCACGCAGATTTCCGTGCTTTAACTCTGCTCAGACCTCTCCACACAGCACTGGCTTCAAGCCTGACAACTTGATCATCGGGGTGGGGGGTGGATTTATTTTCTGGCGTGTTATTCACATCCTCAAAATCTTCCATAAAAGTCATTCAGGGGTTGAGGAAACTGATGTCATCCGGACAACAGGGGGGTGTGGCTTTATAGTTGGTGACAGACTGGATCCCCTGGCACAGTTGTCTGGTGTTTCCAGAGTCATGGAAGAATCCTTGGATCTTCTGAACCAGGCCATCAGGGTCGCCCTGATGACCTGGTTCAGATTGGCTCTCCCTGACCTGAGAGCCACCGCGTCACTGGATTTGAAGGCGGCGTTATGTTCCCTCAGACTCAGATGCACCTCCTTGTTCATCCAAGATTTCTGGATGTTGTCAGACACAAATGCAGCGTACTCCACCACATCTGTGTGCTGACCGTTCATTGCAGCGTCCTTGAACATGTCCCAGTCGGTGCATTCAAAGCAGCCCTGTAGTGCATCCAGGCCGCACTCTAACCCTCCTCACAGCAGGTTTTTCTCTGATGGGGCAGGGCCCGGTATGATGGTATCAGCAGAACTGAGAGGTGGTCTGAAGAGCGTAGATGGGGTCAAGGGACTTTCACAGAAGGCTCCTTTGACGTTGATCTATATGCCAGGTGCAGTGTGTTATCCCCTCTGGTTGCAAAGTTCACATGTTGGTGGAAATTGGGAAGGACTGTCTGCATGTTAGCCTGGTTATAATCCCCAGCAACAGTAAAAACTCCAGCAGGGGCGTATGTACACAGTGGTTATAATAACGGTTGTAAACTCATGGGGTAGGTAGAAGGGTCGACATCTTACAATCATGAACTCAATGTCCATGGAGCAGTGACAGATGACAGTAGCATTATTGCACCAGCTGTTATTTGTGTAAACACATATTTCTACTCCTCGCTGTTTTCCAGTAATGGTCGTATTTCTGTCCGTTCGGAACGTTGTTAGCCCGTCCAAGCTAATGCCGTTGTCAGGAACAGACAAGTTTAACCACGTCTCGGTGAAAATGAGAACGCAGCAGTTTTTTGTCTCCTTCCTGGTGTTTATATCCAGCCTCAGGTAGTCCATTTGGCATTTCAGGGAGCGGACATTTGTGAGAACAACTCATGGCAGCGGTGCATGAAACTGTTTAGCACTTAGCTTAGCCTCATATCCTCTGTGACAACCGCGCTGTGGTGGCAGGAGACTCCGCTGCTACGTGGGCCTCCCGATCTAGCAGATAAAGCGGATATTGAAGACCCAGGCTCTGAATTATTTTGCGTGTATCTAAGTCTATGTAGTCGAGACATCCGAACTTGCATAAACGAAGTAAAACCTGACGATCGTATGTGGTTTTTGCGCAATTCCACATGGTAAAGTCACTTATGTTATCCTATAATCAAAGGAATTATCAGGAGCGAATCAGCCAGAAAGATTATACATATTTGTAGTTATAGTTGTCATAATTGCATCATTTTTACAATGTTTTTGGGGTTGAGGAGGACTTCGAGGTTTTTAATCTGTCCAAAGGGACATATAAAGACTGAGACCGTAGACTGAGACTGTAGTTCCCCTGTTCACAAAGCACAGCACTGAGGGAGGTGTTCCTGGTGTTTTCACAGTAACACTGTCTCTGTCTCCAGGTACCATGGGGATGGAGGAGTCTCCTGGTGTGTTTCAGAAGAAGCAGGGATCTCTGTTCACCCTAAACCCTGACCTGACGGTCACAAAGCACTTCAACCAGGTACCAGCTCTTGCAGCATACAGAGACCCCTCATGCACCTGTCGAGGTGGTTTTTAGTCCTTGGATCCTGGCCAATAAGAAACAGTGGTGCATTCACTTAAGTAATCAGTATTAATGTTAACAATGGTAAAAGTCCAACTCAACCATAGTCTTTCAGATGTATTTGTTTATAGCATTTAACTCACCTGTCTTGTCTGTCTCACCTGTCCACTCTGTCTTTCAGGTAGATATCTCAAATGGATTGGAATGGTCGTCGGACCGTAGGACATTTTATTACATCGATAGTTTGTCTCTGACCGTTGACGCCTTCGACTATGACATAAACACCGGCAATATCAGTAAGAACCAATAACTCACAGTTAACAGTCAGCTAACCGTCATCCTCAGGGTGATTGATCTGTAGGTCTGTAGGATGGTCGGCTGTCCTCTCTGGGGTCACGCTAAGCTTACAGTCACTGGAACGAGGATTTGTGTGTCATGGTCATCATGGTCAACACATGTGGGTGTGTTTATATCAGGAAGACAAAAATTATTATTGTAATAAACATTCAGTTTCTTGCCACATGTGAATCGGTGGTTCAGGCTACACTGGGTGTATGTGGAGTCATGGACAGAGACAGGACACTTGGTTTCTACATTTCTAATGATGTGATCATAAATAAGCTCTATAGTACACATAATGGTATTATTATTATTATTAACTGCTGTACATTGTGACATTGTGTTTACTGTCATTTTCAACATATTACTGATGATACCTGGACGTTGATGCTTTGGATGGATGTCCTATGAACATAGTCCCCTTCATTATTTGCAGGAGCAGTAATAGGAGAGTATGCTCCATCTACACACAAGCCTATCACTGTTCTTCACCTGAGTTTACAGCAGAATGTCTCTAACATTATTTAATTATTTTTAATTTAATTATTTAATATCATTTAGGGTTTAGGACATAGAGCTTGACTACTGTATATCTACAGGATCGCACTTGAAACTTGCATTTGTTAGACAATCCATGTCTAACTGCATGTTTCACGTGGGAGGAGTCAGGTGAAACTCAGAGTTTCTTAAAAAAAACTGCCAACAAACAGGTTACATTCACGGAATAAGTTACCATGGTAACCAACTCAGGGTTTAACTTACCTCTGTGTCTGGAACAGAAAACCCTGAGTTTCCCTCATCTGAAGGTTAACATACTAGGTAGTTGTAGTCCATTTAAAGCACACTTCACATGTGAACATGAATGTGGTGGGTGAGGGTTATGTGTTGCCTAGGTAACCGGCATGTGATGTATCGCATGGAGGAAGGGGAGGGGCTTCCTGACGGGATGACGATTGATGCAGACGGTCGTCTGTGGGTGGCCTGTTTCAATGGAGGACGAGTGATCCACATCGATCCCAGCACCGGTCAGTATACAGGTTAAACTGGTTTATATACTGGTTTAACTGGTCTGTGTTCTAGTTAAACTGGTCTGGATACAAGTTTAACTTGTCTGTATACTAGTTAAACTGGGCTCCATACTGGTTAAATTGATCTTCGTAGTAGTTAAATCTGTACTCTACTGGTCAGGTGACAGACTTAGCTGTTATCAGGTGTACGGCTGCAGACCATCTCTTTGCCAGTGACGAAGATCACCTCGTGCTGTTTTGGTGGCCCTGACTATGGTGACCTCTATGTGACCTCGGCCAGCATTGGACTTAACCAATCAGAGCGCAGCCAACAGCCACTGGCAGGAGGAACGTTCAGGGTGAGGCTAGTACCATCTGAACAGTTATCACACTTAACATGACCAGAGCATTTCATCTTTACAAACCAACATGCCTCTGTTTGTGCAGGTCACAGGGCTGGGGGTCAAAGGTCGTCCTTCAAACTCGTTCTCCGGATGATTATGACATGAATTCAACCAGTGTTTTTTCTGCTAAAATTTTAACAAACAAAGAAACAAAACACAAAGAAGCAAACCATATTAATACGCATTGCCTCCTTCGCGTGGCTACTTTTTGATATCTTAAAGAAACGTAGTCAGGATGAGGTGAGAAGTTCTAAGATGAATGATGCACATTTAACACCTTTACTGTGAATCAAAGAGTCAGTGGTTGAGCACATCTGTCTGTAAATACCATCATACCCTGTGATTTAACACAAACAAGCTGATTGTGACACACACTGAGACTGGATGATCATGAACATGTAAACTGTGATAAAGTGAAATCTTAAATCACTGATGTTTGTTCAGTTGGGTCTTTTTTGGCTCTAGATGTGTTTCCGTTCATTTGGTTTTATTTACATTTCTAATTGGTGCGTTTATAAAACTCATTGGAAAAACTAAAAATAAAAAAGCAAACCTGGAGTCAGTACCAGTTGTAAATGTTCAGTAAAAACTTAATCTGAATCAGATAAATGTAAATACAAATTTGACTTGTTAGTGTTTGATGAGGACATTTTAATGTCCAATTAATGAATCCAACATTTGGATGTGTAAAATTTTGGGGCTAAATGGATCTGATTCTGTATCACAGATTGTGGTTCAGCTCAAATTAAATCTTTATTGGGCAAATTACTATGTTTGGTTGTTTATGCACGCATTACATATATTTTACTATGACTATGATTGTTATATAATTGCTATCGTTACTTATTTATCCATTGAATATTGTTGTTATTATTAGTATTGTACGCTATTATTTAATGCTAGTACTGTTCATTATTATTATGACTATTCTAATCATTAATTACATTAATTACTATATCGTAGTAAGGGTTTCTTCTGTCGTCATCTGTACTTGTAGAAAAAAGGTTGGACGTTTCGCTTCTATCGCGGAAGCTTCGTCAGTAGGAGGACACCTCTGAAGACTTGGTGTCTCGTCATTTATTTATCCATTGAATATTGTTGTTATTATTATTGTACGCTATTATTTAACGCTAGTACTGTTAATTATTATTATTACTATTATAATCATTAATTACATTAATTGCTATATCGTAGTAAGGGTTTCTTCTGTCGTCATCTGTCGTCATTGTGTGTTAGATTTAATGAAAAACAAAACGAAAATAGGAGGAGAGGTGTCTGTGTCCCGTACATAGCCGGCATCTCTGAGAAAGTTCAAAGGATCTTTTTACAACATGACAT
>JAPTHA010196010.1:0-11359 GCA_029814585.1 Gymnapogon annona | reverse complement strand
ATGACATTTCGTTACCAGATTCATTGTGTGTGTCTGTGTAATGACAATAAAGGAAGTCTAAGTCTAAGTCTATTTAAAAGAATAAATACATAATGTTCACCCAGTGGCAGGACTATTCCAACAGTGTGTCCTGTGTTTGAAGTACCTTTGTCGTCGTCTGTGGGCTTTTCAGGAGGGACTAGGCTGACCATGGGGGGTTCCTCCACAGGAACCACTGGTGGCTCTGCAGCTGGTTCTGGTGCAGCTGACTCTGGTTCTGGTGTTGCTGACTCTGGTTCTGGTGCAGCTGACTCTGGTTCTGGTGCAGCTGACTCTGGTTCTGGTGTTGCTGACTCTGGTTCTGGTGCAGCTGACTCTGCTTCCGGTGTTGCTGACTCTGCTTCTGGTGTTGCTGACTCTGCTTCTGGTGTTGTTGACTCTGGTTCTGGTGTTGTTGACTCTGGTTCTGGTCCAGCTGACTCTGGTTCTGGTGTTGTTGACTCTGGTTCTGGTGCAGCTGACTCTGCTTTTGGTGTTGTTGAGTCTGGTTCTGGTGCAGCTGACTCTGCTTCTGGTGTTGTTGATTCTGGTTCTGGTGCAGCTGACTCTGCTTTTGGTGTTGTTGAGTCTGGTTCTGGTGCAGCTGACTCTGCTTCTGGTGTTGTTGATTCTGGTTCTGGTGCAGCTGACTCTGGTTCTGGTGCACCTGACTCTGCTTCTGGTGTTGTTGATTCTGGTTCTGTTGACTCTGCTTCTGGTGCAGCTGACTCTGCTTCTGGTGCTGCTGACTCTGGTTCTGGTGCTGCTGACTCCACTACTATCTCTGTGGAAAAAGAGTGCAGATACAGTAAATGTGTTTGGGGGAGGGTCTGGCATCTGGCATTCAATATGAGGTGGGTCCACCCTCTGAATATATATAATCCATAGGGTTCAATATGAGGTGGGTCCACTCTTTGCAGCTATAACAGTTTCAACTCTTCCGTCAAAGGCTGTGCACAATGTTTAGGAGTGTGTTTTGGGGCATTTTGACTATTCTTCCAGAAGCACTTTTGTGAGGTCACACACTGATGTTGTTGGAGAAGTCCTGGCTCTCAGTCTCCATTCTAATTTATAAGGGCAGCTGTGGCTCAATGGCCGAAGGGTCGGCAGTTCGAATGGCTCCGACTCTCCACATGCCGAAGCGTCCCTAAGCAAGACACTGAACCCTAAATTGCTCCCAGTGGAGCAATTGCCTTGCATGGCAGCACTCGCCCACTGGTGTGCGAATGTGTGTGTGAATGGGTGAATGTGAGGCCAATGTAAAGTGCTTTGGGCACAGTACATGTGTAGAAAAGCGCTATACAAGTGCAATCCATTTACCATTTATTCCAAAGTTGTTCTATAGGGTCAAAAAATTACTAAAACACACTCCTAAACTTGTGGACCGCCTTGAACAGAAGAGTTGAAGCTGTTATAGCTAAATATTGTCATATTGAACCCTATGGATTAGGAATGGGATGTCACTTAAATTCATATGTGAGTCAAGGCAGGTGAGCAAATACTTTTGGTAATATAATGTATGTCTCTCTATGTCTCATAAGATAAGACAAGATAGTCCTTTTATAGTCCCTTTTATATTTCCCACTCGGGGAAATTTCAGACTTACAGCAGCAAGAATAGATTACAGGGAATAGATTACGGGCACACAAGCAAGAATATAAATAAAAATAAAAATACTATTTATATTTTTATTTTAATATATTTATGTGAATATGCGACTTTGAGCTCAAACATCAGGATGGAGGAGATGCATTACTTAATCTTCATCCTGATCAGTCAATGTGTCTGTGGTACCTTTGTCATCTGTGGGCTGTTCAGGAGGCGGTGGTGTGAGCGTAGAAGGTTCCTCCGCAGGAGCCAGTGGAGGCTCAATGGCTGATTCTGGTTCAGATGATTCTACAAGCACCTCTAGAGCAGAAAATGCGAAGAGGGCAAATCCATTAACACAGTGTCAGTACGAATGTATCATTCAGCAACATTTCCAATATATTTATTCAAACTAAATTATGAAAAGTGTAAAAAAAAAGCTAGTGGAGGTTAAATGAATAGGCAATGTTTCAGTTTATTTGAAATCTGTAATAAGCAGTTTAACTCTACTTTTTCTGAAGTTCTTCACCGAGGTCAAGAAACACATCTAAATGCCGAGAACTGAACTGTTTTAATGGAGTGACATAAAATCCACATTCTGAATTCTCAGCACAGGTCTTTGCCTCTTCTTCACAGTTTCTCAACTGTTGCCGACCTCACTGAAGTTCAACCACCACTTGAATGTGAAATATACTTACAAGGCTAATTATGATCAGTATTATTGTATGAGATATCAGAACTCACTGAGATCATAGTTTTAATGGCCTTGACAGACTTCAGATGGCAGTGAAACATGCTTTTTGGTAATACTTTATTTCTGTTCATAGAAATAAGAAATGTGAATGCAGAGACCTGAAATCTTTAATGGAGTGGCATAATACCCACGTCGTGAACTCTCTGCACAGTTCTTTACCTCTTTTTCTGTTTCTAAACTGTAGTTGATCTCACTAAAGTTCAACCACCACTTGAATGTGAAACAGACTTATGAGGCTAATTACGATCTGCATCATTGTATCTGAGATGTCAGCCCTCGCTGAGATCACAGTTTTAATGGCCTTGATAAAATTCAGATCAGAACATGTTTTTTTATATGACTATTATTTCTGTTCATACTCTGTACTCAGAAGTAAAACATGCTGTTTAAGTCTAAGATTTAGTTTTACATGAGCTTCCTTTGCATGTATTCGGACGCAAATTAGATGCAGAAAAGTTACCATTAATTAAAATGTTTCGAGCACTTTCAGTAGCCCTGTATATGAGAGCAGTATATGACATGTATGTTATCTTTTTATGTTTTTCACATGCTGTGAACCCTGCGGTCTATACAGCAGTGCGGCTAATCTATGGATTTTTCATGATTTTCACGATATGAACATGAATATATTTTTTCTTCTCCTTTAAGAGGCGGCTCCAGCAAGAAATGCTGGAGGCTCAAAGAGACAGGGAATTAGCACGAACAACAGACAGAGCAAGAGCTAGACAGATATTACAGGAGCGAGGCAGTTTGCGCAAAGGAAGCTTTCATGCATAAACGCTCATGGGAGTCAAAGAAATGCATACGATACAGCTTTTAAGTTAAAGTCTAATTGTCAGGAGTCAGGACATGCGCTGGGAGCACACGGTTTGTTATTTCTGCAGTAAGTACGTTACCATGTGAACGTTTGTGTGTCTGAAACGCTACGTGATATAGTACAGTTTACATAGCACAAATGGTACCTCTCCTTAGGAAATTAATTGGTTCCGGAAGTAGTTTCGTAACCTGAACATTTCATAAGTAGAGCCGCGTTTTCCATGTAAATGATCTAATCCGTTCAAAGCCCCCGCAAAAAACGGACATACATTTTTTATAAATCATAAAAATGCATCAAAGCATGTAACAAATACATGTTACAATTAGATTACTGCACAATAAACATAAAATGAGAGCTGTACGTGATGTAAAAAACAAAGAATAAAGTAAAGAATAAAAATGCTGTCTGACGTTTTGTAAAGAACCGATCCAAAGACGTTTGCTTTTGTCAGCTTTTAACAATCCTTCGAAAATGTGCAAGTCAAACATCATCATAGTGAGCGATAGCCCGACTAGTCAACACTTTTTCTTGGTGATTCTTTTCAACAAATTCGGAAACTTCATCGAATGCTCGTTTTTTGAAAGACTCGTTTTCCCGTCGGCCATTTCATGGTCTGACGAGAAAACGAAAAGGATGCTGGGATACGCATGTACACGAGTTCCATCCTAGCCAATGGGATGCCAGGAAGATGCTACACAATAGCCAATGGCAGAGCAGCTATCAGACTGTTTACGTTCGGTGAATACATACATACAGTGTGAAAAACCAGTGATGGTTTATGTTGCGCTCATTGACATAACATGTAGACTATCTGCTTTACCTGCTGGCTGGGGTGTGGTAGCAGATGGTTCCTCAGAGGAGGGAACGGCTTCAGTTGGACCGGGCTCTGCTGTATCTGGTCGTGAGCCTAGCATGGGTTCAGTTGGGCCAGCTTTAGTGGAGACATTCTGCGGTGCCTGTACTGAGTCCAAGGTCTTCTCACTGTCTACAGGGGCAAGTGGTAACTCAGACAGAGAGGGGGTCTCTGTCTCTGGTGCCACAGACTTCACCACAAACTCTGGAGAACACACAGGAAAACAGAACAGTAGAAGATGATGATGAACCAAAAGTTGAAGACTAGGAGACTCTATAATGTGATTACCTGTGTTGGTGTCAGGAGGGGCCAGGGTGGGTGAAGTCTCTGTGAGCGTTACTGATGATTCCTCTACTGTTACTATGGCTTCTTCAACCGGGATAGGAACACACTCTGCAAATTCAACGCCTGCTTCAGAGGTGGTAGAACTTTGGGATGAGCTGTCTTTGGATGTATTGGACTCTGAGGCAGAGTTGCCGACGTCAACGACAGCAGGTCCTGTTATAACCTAACAGGTCACAATAATCAATATTAAAAACTTCTTATCAACAGCCACACGCACACACATGCACACACACATAAAGTCCATAAAGTCTCTTTATAAAAAGAGACTTAATGCAACTCTATACAGATACCATTAGTTGCATAAAGCATGTATTGGTTGGTACTGGATGTCTCGTAATGTTGGCTGGATCAGATCCTCATCAATGGTGTCAGTGATCTACTGCAACATATCCAATCTAGGACATTTCTCTAAATGGTTAAGGTTTATACGGAAAAAAGAAAAGGTGGAAACATTATTAATACTGAACCATTCCACTTCTAGGTCATAGAGAGTTTCAAAAAACTAAGTAAATGTACAAAGAGCCTTAATGCCTTAAAACACAGCAAAAAATTGCTGTTTTTACTTGCTCAACATTTTGAGCAAGTAAAAAATGTTGAGGGGAACTCATGAAGTGTGAAGTGTCTCCATCATTAGTGCTGAATGGTTGTTTTCATTTTAGTTACAAAACAGAGATTTGCTGGATTTTCTATTGTTGAATTTGTTGCATAGTAAACATGACTGCCAACCTGTGACTGGGATGCTATGATCTCTTTGGCTACATGCTCTTCAACCTTGGGGGTGAAGAGCGAGGACACGGCGGCGCTGCTCCACTGCCCCACAGCATATGCCTTCTTCCCTGTAACCTTCAACACATAGATGACAATTATAAGTACGAGAAGAAATGGAATAAAGATGGTTATTTGTTGAATAGCAACCAAGCACCCAGGCAGGAGGCACTTCCACCTGCTGTACAACCCTCTCCTAACTCAAAACAATGAAGAATATGATGAAATTATTTCAACATCCCAGTGCTTTCAACGTTTTATGAACCTGAGGTGTTCTAGTCAAAGTCCAAAGTCCAACCTAAATAAGCTGCTCAAAATGCAGTGTTTATTTAAAGAGGACAGAATTAGATTTAGTTCTTTTGTTTCTCGCTGTGCTGTCTTTTACACCTGATTTGTCTTTCAATGCAGAAAAACAAGTAAACAGGTCAAACAACAAATACAAGGTCATTAAATGAGGATAAAGCAGCACGATTAGGGCACAACTACAGAAAATTGTTCTACAGTTAGTGCATAACGCCACCGACACTGAATAAATAAGACAGTAAGAATGGGACCCTTTCCTGAGTATTAGAATAGACATATAATGACACCCTACACCTGTGTTTAGTAAGAGCAGTAGATTATGTATGTGCCTGCAAATACTATCACAGTGTAGTACTGATGTATGTTAGTGCCCTATTAAGGCCTTTACACACCAACACCTGGGACCTCATGTACAATGATTGTGTGGTTTTCAAAGCGACACCCAGCATACGCTTAAATCCAGAAAACTAAAAAAAAATCCAGATATACAAAATTGTTGGTACGCATAAATCCAAGCACATTTATTTTGTACATCCCAAACAACAGGGATAAGTGGTCCCAGCGTAGTGTAACAGAACCTCCGGACCGATATTCCGGACTTATCCTCCATGCCTGCGGCAACAGCCGTCGGCAACTGCTGATGCCCATCGTGGTGATGACACCTCTGTGTCTTCATACAGCTGTGCAGTAATCTGAAGAACCGAAGTGTCACACCCAGAGGGGAATCAGCCTCCAACTTTTAAATGTTGTCAATGACACAAAATACATTTATCATATGTGCTTCCCAAATGGCCTCCCAGGCAGGATCGGCACCCATGGCTTTGGTTCGTGTGGTGGGGGGAGGTGTTCCCCTGGTAGAGGCAAAGAAGTGTGTTAATTGGCCATCTGTGTATCTTTGATGTGCATATTAATCTGAAGAATAACCTTTTTCATATTATTAACAGTTTCCCATCATCACCTTCAAGTGTCACCAATGGCTCAAAAGCACTAAAAACGTGTGTATACCAGCTATGGAGTTGCTGTGGCGCACCACACATTTCCACACTCCTTTCACTCTTGATAAATTTGTACGTGAACACGGAAAAGTTTGTACGCCATGTTTTTGTGCGTATGCTTGTTTTGCACATGTGGCCCCTGGTGTTTGTCAAGTGACCAATTCTTACATTAATATGTTTTTTAATTGTTTGTGTCATCAATATATTCAAACAGATCATTTTATTTTTGCTGAATGAGGTTGATTATTCTGAGCAGCTTGAATAAGCATATCAATAAATCACTCTTTAGGTGACAATATGAGCAGACCAGAAACTGACAGACGACACAGAGCAGAATCACCAAGTAACGACACAAGACTAGACTAGTGAGGAGGTTCTGTACTGTTAACACTACATGAGTCAAATGTTATTCTGAACAATGTGCACTGTGATTCTATTCAGATGTTTCATTAATCTGTTAGAATCACTCCTGCTTTGAACCATTTTGCAGTATAACATTTATGGATTAGTATACATTTCTGTAAAATTTGTCGTCACACCCCATATATAAAGCCTCCCACAGTGTAGTATATCATGGAAGATGCGTTGCCGGTGGAAAACTGCCAGTATCATTCTCTCCTACTCATTCTCCAACGTTAACACACTTTCCAACATGAGAACTTCAAACCGATCTAAGATTAATGTTGTAATCTATGTTGGCACTGGGGCTGCTTTCACAAGGTTGGACTTCAAACATAGAATACTTTGAACTCTGCTATGTGTAAATGCTATATTTGTAGACAAATATAGCACTTACACATGCGTTGCTGAATCTGTTACCAGTGGAAAAGTGAGCCTTACCTTAAACAGAGCCACTGCCTGGGCAGGGTAGCACACCGACGCGCCCGCACTCATCAGACCCAAAGGAAGAGCCACCCTCTTCGCACGTGAACCTGAAATAAACATCTTAAGAGTCAGTTTCTGTTGAATGGTGAATATGTTATGATTCTGTTACAATTTTCCTTGCAACAATTCTAGATCCATCTGAAGGGTCACACGCTCAATTTTTGAATACTACATATTTAATTTACCATCAGTTAATACAAACAGTCCACAAAAAAGTAAATATTAACTACTCCTCATTATGAATGACTTCGAATTCCAACGTCAGATCACAACAGTCTATAATATAAACAACTTTATCAGTTAGCACCTCCTCAGTTTGCAACCATGACAAAACAAGCGTCATGTCCATGTACACGAAGCACACCATACAAAGAGCTAGAGGAAAAAAGGAGAAGAGCTGGGATCGATAAATGGGCAGCTTTTACATAGCAGCTCTTAAGAAGGGCCACGTTATTTCCTGAAGTGAACATGATAAACGACATTCTGTTACCCAGTGTTTCCAATTAGTGACACAGATTGTGTGTACCGCCATGGTTTTATAAAGAACCAGAAATACTGTTCAAAAAGTCTCATTTAATCTTGTTGTTAATGAAACTGTCCACAAAAATCCCACTTTGTGTGTGTGTGTCTATACGCAAAGCATAGAACTGAACCAGACCCAGAAGCAGCAGCCTCTGAAACCAGTCACGGCTGCAAAAGAACCACACTCAATGATGTGAGATGAACATGATGGTGGTTAACGGCATTAAATTCTGAGGCCGATACACACTCTGCACACGTCTGAGTGTATCACAGAGACACAACCAGCTCCGTGTTTACTTTTGATAGCACTCAGACTGGGTCACTGTAACTCTGTACAGAAAATCTGTCTCATGAGGAGAAAAATAAATTGAGACTTGCAAACTTCAACATGCCGCTTCAACTATCTCCTCACCCACAATTCAATGCAAAAGGGCAACACACATCTTTCTTGTCTAATGTAAGGTTCAGAAGGAAATTTAAAACTGTGTTAAAATCTTTTTCAAGTGACAAAGCAGTTGCATGGACTTCAAATGAGGATTTGATTTATCATGTTAGCATCTATGACATTTATGCAGGTATCCAGCAAGCTTAGGTCATTGTCCCACATTGCAGAATGATGAAAGACAGAGTACCTACTTTGTTGGACTGATACATCTGGGATCGGCCTGACTCTACCTTTACTAATGTTTCAGCTGGCATGGAACCTCATTGAGGTGGTCTCTAATTTTTATTTTTTTTTTTAAGATTTTATTTTTTAATTTTCCATTAGACAACAACATTACATCACACATTATACTACAACATTACATCAAACAACAATCACATTTGTTCATCATCAGGCCACGCCCCCCACCCAAATTGACAAGGCCAGAGGCGTCAGCCAAGACAAAACCCAAACAAAACCAAACGGCGTGAGACAAGACAAGACAGAGACAAGACAAGACCAAACGCTGACAATACGAACTACACAGTACGCAGAGAGACACATGTTAAGGTGGTCTCTAATTTTAAATAATACACAATAAACTCAGTGCCAAGATGGCCGGAGGAGGCGACGCCATCAGTGGAAAAGTGACAAAACAAAGTCAGATACACATTATCCTCCACCGATGATCAAGACAGTACAAGTAATGTATATAAACCGTAATTTCTGGACTATAAAATGCACCTGAATAAAAGCCAAGCCAGCTAAAATTAGGGGAAAATCCAGATATGTACATATACAAGCTGCACTGGACTAAAAGCCGCAGGTGTTTTAATGTTTAATTGCCATATGTAAGCGTTCGTGCATGAAGGGGATTGTCGGCAATGTTCCTTCTAAGCCACGCACATAAACCAATTGTGATTCTCCTCTGCCACATAAAACCAGCAGCTACTGAAGTACATGTGTGCAATTTGTCTTGTGATTACTGTAAATGAGCTGTAACAGAAGCATAACAAGATGTTATGTTCCAGCGCACTTCTTTTTTGTACCCTTTTGTCTCGTGCTCTCTATAAAATATGTTGCAACCTTCAGGTCATAGCAGATGATTAAAACTATTCAGGATCAGATTATGTCGTGTGATTGAACCGATCCAGTTTTTTTCAAGCTGAACGTTTCTAACGGAAGTTTACTTCCTATTTTGACTTTAAAATAAAAGTGCTTCCCAAAATAATTTAAAACATTGTCTCTTAATTTTTCCAATAAAAAGAGATGCCTGTTTGGGGAAGCTTCCATTTTATTAACATTTCAATCAACAAGTTACATATTTGCATACCTTATTCAAGCGTTACCATTTAGTGCAATGGTACGAAACATGTACTATGCTGTGTAAACCATACTATATCACATAGCATTACAGACACACAAACGTATCATATTTTGGCGATTCGGCAGGCAACGAAGAGGTAAGACAGATTTTCTCTTTCTCACGACTCCTTTTTATAAAATGCATACAGCTCTCCGCATCAGCCTAAAACTGGCTAAAGTAACACTGTGCTGGCTAGCACCAACTGCGCATGCTCAAACTGGGGAACAGTTCCCTAAACATGCAATGCATTCCAGGTAATAAACCTAAAAGGGGCAAACAGTTAACCGCTATAAACGTAACAGTCTCAGTCGCTACAATATGCATTTCTTTGTTTGTCTCCCATAATGAGGGTGTGTTCATGAAAGCTTCCGTTGCGCAAACTGTCTCGCTCCTGTAATGTCCCTCTTGCTCTCGCTCTGTGTGTTGTTCGCATTAATTCCCTGTTTTCGCACCTCCATCATTTTCTGCCGGAGTCGCCTCTTAAAGGAGAAATATTCATATCATGAAAATCACGAAAAATCCATAGATTACCTGCACTGCCGTACAGGGTTCAAAGCATGTTAAAAATGTAGCGGCTTGTAGTCTGGAAATTACGTTAAGTATTTAAAAGGTGTATTTTTTGGCCTATGTTAACTTTCCCTGGGCTGATGCACAGGCAGAGCTCTGGATTCTATGTAAAAAACCTTCCTTCCAGTTCTACTACATATAGCTAGCGTTCTGGAGCTTTACTATGTATTTCAGTTTTTCTTTGCTCACAGTGTCTTAAAAGCTTGAGGTGTGACTATTTTCTCAACTGCTGTTTCAGTGATATAGAGGGTATGATTTATTACACCCTGAAGTTGGATCCAAGCATGACAATCACAAACCTTCGCTGGTTAAGAACCTGTTCTAAACACTGCAGTTGATAGAATCCAGCTCCATGTTCCATCTATAACTGCATGACACATATTCAGACTGCAGAGGTTCTATATGATATGAACAATGATTACATTTATGGGATACAATATTATACTGTGTATACAGTATATTTATATACCATAAGTGTGACATAGATTTTTCTGTTTTTAGAGTTTATTTAGTTTACATTCTTTGCTACGACACAATCTGTTTGTCTGTTGTGTTATTTTACTTTAATTTACTTATACACATTTTAATACTGGAAAAATAATATTTGTCAATATTGTTTTGAATATTCTACCTCTACATCCATGGAGTGTTCTGCTGCATTAAAGTATTTATGTTCACACAATGAAGATGGTTTAAAACAACATCTATTTTATTTTGCACTGACTTTTATAATATTAAATCATGCCTATATGTGTCTTTTTATCTTGTTAGGTTTAGGTCTTATGTTGTTTTCCTCTTTTCAAGAGATGTAAAACAATTATTTCTTTTCTTTACACTCACAGAAAAAAACATTTTCATCGCTGTAATATGTTTGTCCATATTATCAGGCCATACATTCTACATTGGCTGTATACGATACAGATGCTAAAAAAACCCACATGAAACACAACGTGCTACTGGTTTAGGTAGACACTGAAAGAGAGTGTGTACTAATGGCTTTGATGATCACAGATGTGTGTAATGTGGGATGTGTCAAAACTCTTGAGTATAAACCAAACCATGTCCGGTGCTATAGCAACTGGTGCAGTACAAGCAAACTGACATATCTACGGAAAAGGATGTATTGCAGTATAGAAACTCAGTAAATACAAAGGTATA
>JAPTHA010195967.1:0-11366 GCA_029814585.1 Gymnapogon annona | reverse complement strand
ATTTGCACTGTTTATAGTGCTGTTCACATTGATGTGCAGTATTCTCTCTATAGTACTGTTTATATTGATATGTGGTAGCTTCACTGTTTATAGTACTGTTTATAGTACTGTCTATACTGATAAATAGTATTTTCACTGTTTGTAGTACTGTTTACACTGATGTGCGGTACTTCACTGTATATAGTACTGTTTACATTGTTACATTGTCCATCTTATTTATTCTTATTTATATTGACTGTGTGTGTCATATTTACACTGCAGCTACTCTCGGCTTTGGATTAATTTCATCAACTGCACTTTTCTATTTCCATATTTATTTGTGTTATCAGCTGACATCTATGACATTTCGTTACACCAGATTCATTGTGTGTGTCTGTGTAATGACAATAAAGGAAGTCTAACTCTAAGCTGTGCTAAACATTTGCTCTGTGCCAGTGCTAGTGGCACAAATGCACATGAAATGCTTTGCTAATTTGGCCAGTAAAGGAAGTCTTTTCTGATTTTCACGCCACCACATTAAGGGATCAGATGATGCATCAAGGGCTTCCTCCTGAAGGTACTTCGTCAGTTCTGCCTCTGCCTGCACTCTTATTGGTGCAGCATTCACTGTCTGGGTGACAAATTGGGATCTACTACTTTGCAGGAGGTCACTTAGACTTTTCTTTTTGGGAGCTGGTTCAACTTCAGATTCTGCAACTGAACTGCGCCTGTCATTATAGCTAGGGCTACCTGTGTTGTCTTTATTCATCTTCAAAACCTCCTCAACAAGTTATTTTTTTGTGTTCTCCAAGTCTTCATCATCCTCCATGGTTTCATGATACTTCAGATCGAGGATGGTGGCCTTCTTCAAGAGGCTTTGTATGCCAGGAGAGCTGTACTTGTCTGTTAAAACATTGCACATCTTCCGTTTTATGCTTGCTGTCAGCTTAGTGTCTTCGGGGCATGGTGCCAATTGGTCACCTTTGACAAGCTCCAAAACAGGTTTCACTGAAGACACTGTGACATATTTGTCCCCTGAAAGTATGTCAGTGAAATCGGAAAGGGGCTTCATCGCAGCATTTATTGATTCCAGCACTGAAATGTCTTGCCATGTTGGGTTGAGATGGCCATGTTTCCTGTCCTCAACCAGGACACGTCTTATTGCAGGGAGCTGCTCCAACACTCTCTATCATCTTTTGCTTGCTGCCCCATCTTGTGGCCACACCCTAAGAGAATAAACAAATTGATATTAGATCAACTTGAAGATTTTATTCCACAAATCAGATTTAGTAGATTAAAGAAGTAAACAATGATCCAATATGGTCTTGTCATGTGCTGTGTAAGTGATCAATAAAAATAAAAACAGATAAAATAAATTAATTCACATAAACCTTTTCAAATATTACTTACCAGTATTGGACTGTGTTGAGGTGGATGAGCTTCTGCCTGTGCCTTCATCAAATCCCTCCTCTTGACCCAGCTGACATTGAATATGTTGACAAGATTCCTACATAGTCCCAAAGCACGGGCTGTGCGGTCTTTGTCACTGTCCAAACCATGGCTCACAGCTAAGTGAAGATTGTGGCCAAAGCAGTTGAGCCAAGGCCAGCCAAGACTGCGAATTGCAGCACCCAGTTTTTGTCTATATAATGTATTGTCAGACTCATGTAAGGAGCTCATATTTGAGCTGGACCACATGTCTGTCGTAGCAGAGTAGAATGTTATGTCTTTTATTTCATTCAGAACACCTTCTTTCACTTTGTTAAACAGTGCAGGAATGGTTGTTTCAGAGATGAAAGTCTTTTTTGGTGGCTCGTACAGTCCATCAAACTTCGGCAGCATTGCTCTAAACGTTGGTTTTTCAACTGTGCTGCACGGTAACATCTCTTTGGCTATATACTGAGTAACACAATCCGTAAGGGAGCGCCATTTCACACTGTCACGTTTGTATTTTGATTGTATGCTAAAAATGTCCTCGATTGAAGACTGCTTGAGGTGAAGGGGCTTTTCATGTTTAGCAGTCATTGTCTTCGCCCCTAGTTGTGCAAAAACACTCGGGTGGTTGTGTTTTAAATGAGTTCTCAAGTTAGAAGTATTTCCAGTCTTTGTTAATCGTTTTTCATACACAGTCAACATATCGGCTCACTTATGTTGATGGGCTCTCCTTGTTCATTCTGCTTGAATCCGAAATATTCCCACACCGGGGTGGACGAATTAGGCTTTTTAATCAGCTCCTCTCACTCTGGCTCTGCCATCGCTGCCTCACGCTGTCTTGTTGACACCCCGTCTCCTTCCAAAAAGCATCGCGCTGACGTGTGTCTAGCGTATTGGTTAGCCGCTGGCTACCTGATTGCATCGCTGGCTAACCAATGCGCTAGCCACACACGTCAGAGCAGCACGGTGCTTTTCGGAAGAAGGCGGGGTGTCAACAAGACAGCGTGAGGCAACGATGGCAGAGCCGAACGAGAGGAGCTTCTGTTGAATATTGTGCAGCACACGCACAGGCCTGGGATGCGTCTTTATATACAGTCTATGGCTGCATGGTTGTTTTCTGTTGCGCCTTTGAGACAGTCCACTTCATGCACACACGCTGCAAGCACTTATCGACCATTTATCGGTGCTAAAAATGTTATCGTGCCCAGTTTTTGTTATCGAGCGATAACTCGATATAGTAATTATCGCGACAGGCTGATTTCAATGCTCCTGAATCACACGCTATTTTCACAAACACTGGAATCCCCGAATCCACAATGCAGCATGCTTTCACTGAAATGTGAACACAAATAACTGAGCTGTAAAGTCAACTGGCAAAATCGAAGCTTCAAAAGGCAGATCCACCTGCAGCTTCTCAAAGTGATCTAGTCACCGAATTGAAAGCACAGATTACTGAGCTCCAGAGCAATCTTGCTAGACTCAAGCCATCAAGCCCTAAGAGAAACCCTAAACCACAAAATGCTAAAGCTAAACCTAAAGTACCTGAACAAATTCCCTCAACAAACCAAGCTGTAAAGAGTACGCCAAAGCCTTGGTACTGGTTCCAGTGCGGTGAAGATGGCCATATTGTTTCTGAATGCTCCAGTGACCCGAATCCATCCTTAGTTGTTGATAAAAGAAAACAGTTGAAAGAGAAACAGTTACTTTGGGATAAGAAAAACAATCAAACAGTCTTTAAACTGAAGCAAGCCCTTGTTGCGGGACAAATGAGTGCTACTAATGAAACCAGTACCACTGAACATTCCTGTAAGCCCAAAAGACGACTCCTGTCCAACAAAACCACCACTGTAGAAATACCCAAAGGCTTAATCAGAGCCAAGTATACTGATCAAGTTCAAATTAATGGACAATATTGCAATTGCCTTCTCGATACTGGGTCGCAGGTGACCACAGTTTCCCAGTCATTCTATGACAACAATCTCTTACACATGGAAATTCATCCGATTCAAGATCTACTGGAAGTTGAGGCTGCAAATGGTCAAAATGTTCCTTATTCAGGCTATATTGGTGTTGATATCACCTTCCCTAAGAACTGTTTTGGAGCTGAACTTACCTCGTCCTCCCTTGCATTGATTGTTCCAGATACACCCTCTAGCGTTCAGTCTTCTCTCTTAATTGGCACCAACACTCTTGACCTTCTCTTTGACAGTCTTACCCTGAATGACACCGATCTCAGTGCCCTGTCCTACGGTTACAGAGTGGTACTGAGTGTGATAAACCAGAGACATACCCAAAAAGAGTGGCAGCCTTAGTCTTGTCAGACTGTCTGAGAAAGAGCCTGAAATAATTCCTGCAGGCCAAAGTCGAGTCTTGGAGGGGTCAGACCTTGTAACCGCAAAAACCCCAGACGAGTGGGTTGTAGTTGAGTCTCCCTCCACATCCTCCTTGCCAGGTTGTATCTTACTCATCAACTGTTTACTTACCTTTCCTGAGAAACCCTCATAAAAGCTTCCAGTAGTCCTGCGAAATGAAAGTAAACATGACATAGTCATCCCATGCACTTCATAGCTGAAGTGCATGTTATGCAAGAGATCGTTACAACCAGTAGGGTCCCATAGCAGTCTGAGCATACTTCCAGCTCAAAAGTTGCTAAGCTCGATCTCAACTTTGCCGATTCTCCAGTCCCTGCTGAATGGAAAAAGCGAATCATACAGAAGCTGAGTGCTATGCCAGAGGTTTTCGCATTACATGATACAGATTTCTGTTGTACTTGCAAAGTAAAGCACCAGATCAAATTTAGTGATGAAACTCCCTTTAAGCACAGACCCCGTCCCATACGACCACAAGATCTAGATGCTGTATGCAGACATTTGTCCAGGAATAATCTGTGAGTCCGAGTAACCATTTTCCTCCCCGATAGTTGTTGTTAGGAAGAAAAATGGAGGCATACGTCTCTGCGTTGATTACCAAAAGTTGAATCTGAACACAATGAAAGATGCCTATGCGCTTCCTAATATGGAAGAGGTGTTCTCAACCCTCAGTGGATCAAAATGGTTTTCAGTCCTTGACCTCAAAAGCGGGTACTATAGTACCCACTGAAAAAAAGTATTTGTTGGGTGAACGTAATTAAATTATGGAAATAATTTCCAACCAAGTAAAATGGGTTACCTTTGCTAAAAACAATTACGTTGAATGAACTACATGTAAATATGTCGGGTCAACATAATATGTTCACGTTAGTATGGTTTAATTGCCCTCGTTTAGGCCAACAAGATTGGTATAGGTAAATGTAACACACCAACATAACTTTCTTGGTGCATTTCAACTTGTTTATATTATGCTTACGTTACTTGTTTCAATAAGTAAGTTGCAACTACTTTTTAAAATGTTACCATTACTTGAATAAGTTGTGCTGAAATAACAAAGCAGAGTTCAGTTCAAATGCTTTAGTTTACAGAATAACCTTTAATCTGCAAATGAGATTACAGTCATTTGTACACAGTATTTATATACTTAGAAAATTAACATATATTAAGTTAACCAGTGCACCTTGTGTCAAGTTTGGAAAAGAAAAGAAAACCGTGTTTGTTGCAATAACATTTCCAACTGAGATGTCAAAACTGACATACCAAAATTTGCTTTAAAACATTTTACAATAAAAAAAAAAGGCATACGGTCACAAATGTAATGTAACAGATTTGTAAACAGACAAAGGGAAAAAATTACATACCATGTACTCTTTCACAAGGTTTTCAGGATCTTCGTTCGGGTACACAAACAGAGCTTTTCTGATGCACTCTCGTCGGACATTGATGCTGTCAGTCTGAGTACGTAGGCCAGACAACAAAAAAGGATAAGGGAAAACATTTTAATAAACATCTCAAACATATGGTTTGAGACAAGACATTTTTATCAGATGGAGCACAATTTACTGAGTATCTTTTTATGATTTATGAACCCACAGGTGCATCAGTTTTATGTGCAAACAAGACATTTGACCACAGAAACCTTCAAGCATAGTTTAAAATATTAAATTTCAGTGTTTTCCATATCATACCTGTGCCAGAGGAAACATGATTGTCTTGATCCGTCTCCCTTGAGCACCACCTTTCTTGGCGAACACCCTCATGAGGTTTGAAGAGTGAGCGTCCAGCTTGGAGGAGAACTTTGACAGCAAAGCGATGGTTGTGATCCTCTTAAATTCAGCTGTTAGCATTTACAAAAACAAAGGGTACACAACAGAAAGTATAATTATCATAGCATCAACATGATCAATAAATCATAATGTATGATCTATAATCTATAATGTATGTATAATATATGTATAATATATGTATATTATAAAAACATCATATTCCCATCAAGGTAAATTAGCACCGTGCATACCTACTTCACAAACACAGAAGAGAGCCGGCCATCTGGTTTTCAAATCCACAATCATGGGTGCATCATGAACGACCTCTTGTCTTCTGAGTGCAAAGGTCTTCGCCATCATTGCTGCCACTGCATCCTCACTGTTTCTCTTCCTTACTTCAGAAATCAGGGTCTCTCTTACTTTTTCAAGCGTCTCTGCATATTCATTAACTGGATAGGCAGGGCAGTAATTGACTTCGGCTTTTCTCGGCTTCTTCACATCCGAAGCAGGGCTGCATTTGTCTCCAGTTTTTTTTGTCAAGGAATTCAATTCAACCTCTGGACATCCAACCCGCTTGAGCTTCCTTCTGTAGTTAGCAAGTTTGTACTTTAAGCTCACCTTCCAGCCGTCATAGCCAGTGGCAGAGCCTGGCTCTTTCAAACATGGATGGGATGATACAAGGGCTTCAGCAACATCTTCAAACTCATTGTCAGAGGGGTACACCTTGTACTGAACAATTTCCTCAGCTAAACTGTCAAGTATGGCAGCTTTAAGTCTACTGTCTGGATTCAATAAAGTTCTGCTTTCTTTGAATGCAGTAGCTGGCTTTGCCCAGCTGGAGCTGACATTCATATGTGAAATGGGGTACAAGAAAAACAAGAGGCTACCCAGAGGACCTTGAAGAGGTGGATTCAGGAGAAGACAGAATTTCTGTATCACACAAGCTACCAGATGACGGTGATGCATCATTACCAGACCATGATGAGGCAGGAGTGGTGGGAGGTGCAAGTGGGGAGCCACCAGGCATTGCAGAGGCAGCTGGGTCGTAGATAAGCTTTAAGGTTCTTTTGTCCTGGATCTCTGAAGTAGAAGTCAAGTTGGTAAATTCATTACCAAACTCTGCATCCATAAATTGCAGCCTGAAGAGGACATCTATGTCGCACTGGCTCTTTATATGCTGAATAAGTTCAGCAATGGTCTCTGGAATCCCATCTTGCAGGGTAAGTCTCTGGGAATCATTTTCCCCAAGGATAATTCTAAGCTTAACTGGTGCGGCCATTTCACCGAAATCTGAATGAAAAACAAAAACAAAACACAAATTAATACTTAGAAACATATGCACAGAAGACATCTTGATATTGAATTTGACATGTAACATGTCAGTAAGACACGTTCAGACAAAGCTTTTTAAACCAAAACAAAAGATTCTAAACCAGCAGTCTAAAGTAAGAAAGTCTTACCTCATATGTGTATGTATCTTTTTAATGTCACTATTCGGAGAGATCCGACGAAGTAGTCTGCCAAAGGGTAGACGTCTGCAAAGTCACTAAGCTCAACCAGATCTATGTCTTTGGTTGGACATGTTGTGAACTCAAAGGCTCTGTGATGCTCACTATACCACCCACAAAGTCTCTTAAGCATAAAAAAAACAGTCTCTCCTGAATAACAAAAAATGTGAACAATCTGTCTAAAGTCAGGAAGTCCACTAGTAGACCCATGAGCAACAATCATGCCATTTTTGAAACTCACACCTTTTGTTGACAGAGATTTAGTCGTGTGTACCTGTCTACTGCCACCTACTGGTCTGGAATAATAAGCAGACTTGATTTGTACTGTCAACTAACAAGAATTATGTTGTAATGACATAACATTGTCTCGTAATGTTTAGCTTGTTTGTTCTGTTATAACAACATTTTAAAGTGTTCAACCACAGAACTTGATTTTCTTTAGTAAAAGCTACATGTTAGAGTAAAGTTAATATAACATACACTTACGTTGGTTTTTTGAATTTTTTCAACTCGACAGATTGAAGTCAACCTTTCTAAAGCTATTTTTGTACTCTAAAGGATATATATGTCAACAATCTGTGAGTCGGTGACGTATATGTATGTATATATTGCCGAACGGGACTTGAACATTAAGGTGGACTGGGAAAATCTGAGCTAATAGCGTCAGATCGCTGGATCATCGGATTCTGTGTGAGAAACAAGATGGCGAGCCTTCCAGAAACTTCTTGAACTGTGCACTACTCAAGATCAAAGCGGCCTCTGCTGGACGTTCCGGTTTTCATCAAAAGCTGGTAGGATTGATCCATATTTTTCTGCCAAACTGCAGTGGATTATCACAGGCACTGGATTAACCCTTCAGAAGAAAAGTAAAAAAAAAGATCAACAGCCATTTGTGGACAATTGTGGTATACAAAATGTATTCGGTCTTTTTCTGAATCACTTTGAGTTGTGAATTTTGATCATTGTTGTTTTTTTTGTTTTGTCAACCATACAAATTAATGCTGTAAAAGTATTATTTGCTTTGGAAATGTTTTCTTTGGTTCAAACAAAACAATGAGAAATGGTTGAAAGTTGAAAAGGGAATTTAACCAAACTTGAACTAAAAACTTTTGAACTAAAGAATAGATTTATTCGTATTAATACTGGATAAATTAAAATAGACTAGAAAAAAGATAGAATTTGAAATCAATAGAAATTATAACCTATGTTGAATAAATAATATCCTTTTAAGCCTAATAATAGGTTTAAACAAAAAAAGGGTTAAATAAGAAGTCACTTAAATGAAAGGGTAAACCTTTGATTTTCATTTTGTGATTTTATGAATGTGTCAGTTTCTCAATTATTATTATTTTTGGTCAATTGTGTGTTACCTGTGTATTTTTCTGTCTTCTATTATATAAATAAACCGGCACTTAAAACTTATTTCCTTGGTCTGTGGTTATTATATAGGTTTATAACTATTGCTGCTCCAGTAGTCGAACCTAACTTTGTCCTAGATTACTGTAACTACTACAAAGGTGTTACATATACTAGAAATGTCCCCAACCACAAGTGACTGAAATTTAGTGAAAAAGAGTTGCTTTCACGTACAGTATTGCAATGTCTTCCTCTTTTTCAGTTCCGGGACAGCACAGAATTTGGATCAATGAAACATGCCTCAATATAAAATAAATAAACCATGTTTTGTGTCATGGAAATAGCTTTATTACTTTAACTACCTGCTTGGTAGCAGTGGAGTGGTGTTTCAGACTAAATTTATATTTGACATCACTGATTCCTGCTCTCTTCATCCCCCTGCTAAGAACTCTCCTACCTCTTGTACTTGAAACAATGACCAATATCACAAGAAATGTTATAGATCACAGATATTAAAAGCACACAAACAAAAGGGTAGCCATTTGCACAACAGGTCAACATCAGATCTTCACAGAAAGATAGCAGATTACAAGGTCTGAGCGTGACGCTGCAGTAACACTTGTGATTGCACCAGCACTTGGTTGTAAATCTTCATGGACTACCGCTCAGGTCTTCCACATGCAACAAAGCATTTTTACAGAAGGTAAAATAGAAAGCTTTGACAGTGGGAGGTATAATAGTCTTAGACAAGAGTACGCTGCTGCTCCTAAATGAACTGGGTCATGTCTTCTTTGAACCAAAGCTTGTTTTATTGTGCACTGAGTAGAAAAGATTTCACAGGGTGGCAGGGCCTCTGAAGCTCACATCTCATGATATTAGATGTGCAAAATATGTGGGTGGAATATGACTTCTCAGGTCAGATTGAATCAGTACCAGTTGAGACATGAATCTGGAGGCGTTACAGTATCAATTAGTATAATTGGAAGACAGGAAATGAAACAAAAGATGTCCAGAAACATGGGCAGCCTGTATTATTATTATTGCTTTAAGTAGTAGTAGTGGCGCTGGTCGTATTAGTATTAAGAGTATTAGTAGTAGTGGTAAATGGATTGCACTTGTACGGTTTTTGAACGCTTTTAACCGCTTTTGAACGCTCTACATGGTTGTTGTGCACAAAGCACTTTTCATTGGCCTCACATTCACCCATTCACACACACATTCACACACCAGAGGGTGGCTGCTGCCATGCAGGGCGCTGCCAGGCTCCACTGGGTGCAATTTAGGGTTCAGTGTCTTGTTAAGGGACAGTGGCTAAGACATGTGAGAGTCGTAGCCAGGATTTCAACTGCCATCCGCTCTACCAACTGAGCCACAGCCGCCAAAAGTAATAGTAGTTGTAGTGTTTTTATCAGAATCAGAATCCTTTAATTGTCACTGTAAACATTGTCAACAACATTTACTGTGAAAGTCAGTTTGGCAACTCCACATGACAGCAGGTATAAAAACAAAACAGTATATTAAAAAAAAAAAGCAATAGTATAAAATTATGATGAAAAAACCTGCAGTGCAAATGGTCAGTTAAATACATTGCATCAAATACATAGTAGTGCAAAAGTTGCAAGAAAGGTCCTGGGGGGTGGGGGTAATTGCACAGGTAATTTATGTACCTTAAGTGAATTAAATCTAGTTTTCTGGTCATATTACAATATCTTGGGAGGCAGGAAATGAAACCTATGTACATATACATGTCTACATACATACATGTGTCACAACCTTTTGTGAAGAAAGGCCCTTTAACAGCATTTTGAGCCTCTTTCCACACCCTATCCCTGAAAACATTTTGGACCCGGGGGGTAAGTAAGGCGATGAGCATGTGCTGTGTGTGGAGTACACGGTAGGTTATGTAGCTCTGTAGATAATGCCCCCCTTCACCTCATCACATCCTACCTGCTGAGAGGATATGCCACTCTTACACAATGGACCTCGAACCATAAAGTGTGTGTGTGTGTGTGCGCGCTCACGTGTATGTGCGTGCGTGTGTGTGCGCGCTCGTGTGTGTGCGTGTGTGGGAGGGGGTCCACTTCGATATGGGGGAAGCTGCTACATCTCCTTTGTACTCACTGACAGTGAGTCAGATTTTTTCCTCCCATCCTGTGTCCGTACACTCCTCAGAAAAACCCCCAAAACAAAACACTGGTGTACCACATATGGGGAGTCATTGTTGGAACAGGTGTCTTAAATTGCCCACCAACATGTTAAAAAGATACAATTCACAGGTAACTATGTATATTGCAATCGAGACAGTTGCCGGCTGAGTACTTTGATTATATCTCCGGGTAACCATACTAGATAAGCATGGCAATTGGAGTAAATTTATCCACTAAAAATGTATAAAATTGCACCTTGGAGCATCTTGAAAATAGCAAAAAGATGACCTGTTCTTTCCTATTTGAAGAATGTCTGTTATACTGAAATTGCTCACAGTTATATGTGCTGGTGCGGTCTTTAAGTGCTTTGATTATGACATCCTGAAACCCAGGGTTCCTTTGCAAACAAATGGAAGCTTTTAGTTAAATGTCATAGAAAATGTAGATAGAGTAAAAATGTCAAATCTCAGCATGTATAATTGACATACAGTTGTCTGTGTGGACACCACATACATCAGAACATGTATAAGGTATGTGCTAATGCAGGGGTTCCCAAACTTTCCCATACCAAGGCCCCCCAAACACCTTTGGCCCTTGGCTGGGGACCCCCTTTGCAAAACACAGCAAATGTTTCTAAAATAAATATCAACTTTTAGGTTGTATTTTATTACTTTTTATTCAGTTTTCAATATTTCTTATTTGTAAGCACAAAAAATAGCAAACAAATATAAATTCAGTGCCATATAATTCCAGTGATTACAAACTTTTTAACAAATTTTCAACAGATAAGAACAAAATAATATCAAA
>JAPTHA010195960.1:0-11367 GCA_029814585.1 Gymnapogon annona | reverse complement strand
GGTGGGTGGGTGTACGGGTGGGTCGGACTTTATTCCCAAAGTGGGCAATTTAGTTCAATAGAAAGCAAAAATATACAGATCTGAGTTGATGTTTTTGGTATCCATAACAAATGTCTTACAGTTAAAATACAGTTTCATGGTTGGATGTTGAATCTAACCGGTCAGAAAGGCCAACACAAAGAACAGTTCTTTAAACACACTGTCTAGTGTCTGCTCAGATCTTCCCTTCCATCAGGGGTCCAGCATGTGCACTTTAATTATTATGTCTTTTAAATTCGACTCCGTTACACACGGTTAATAGCGCAATCATGACAGCGCGTCGGTCCACAGACACTCCTGATGAGTTCAAGATTTCTCATCCTGTCTATAAACACTGGACCTTCTGCTAGCGCTCTATACAGAAGGCTAACATGAGCTAATTGATTATGATGGTAATGTGGGGGTCTAAGATGATAATAACAACCCAGTGACTCCAGTAGTCGCAGTGGACAGAGAACACACGACCACATATGTAGATGTTTACCACATGCTCCATCTGTAGTCCACATGACGATAACTGGGTTTTAATGGATGGAAATTTGAGAACAAATAACACTCTGTTTGTGTTAAATGTAAAGTTACACTGTTGTAAGAAGCCTTATTCCGTCAGTCCACATACTGCCACTTTGCTCTATTTCTCTCCTTCAGTGGCAGCATGCTCTCAGTAGACCCGTTTTTGGCTAACTTTCTGGCTTTGATGTGATTTTTTCCATACTTGTTGCTTACTTTAATCTGTTAATTGCACACATGGCAGTGGGACGTCCTGATGGTTGGCGGCACATCATAAATGTTGGGGATTTTGGCCGCATACAGTTGAAATGATGGATAGAGATAGATGCAAATTTCCTGGCTGCTGCTGCTGTCATGTCATAAAATAATTAAAACAGGAATGAGGCTCAAAGAGTAAAAAAATAATGATAATAAAAAATTGAATTGTGCTGAAATCAGAGTTTTAAATAAATAATATCGCCCTTTGAAACTGAGGCTAAAAACTTCACCTTGATCAGTAGATTTGTTATTTTGTGCGCAAGAAGGACCTCGATGTAAGACATCCACCTCTGTAACTTCATTTTGATGTGGTTTTCTGTATTTATTCCCTAATAGATTTTTCTATTTAATAAATGTGAATTTTATGCAGCAGACTTGTGTCAACAATGTACTTCTCCCGTGTCTCACAAGGCCACTCTAAATCATACGCCCCATGTGACCCTGTGGCAAGTTTTTATTTCTCCATTCATAACATCAACACATTTGTGAAAGAGTTGTATTTATGTGTTGTAACTGTATTATTAAACTGTGTGATGAAAAATTTGCCTTAGGAAAAAAAATCATAACCACGAATGTAGAGACCAAACTGTTTATTTTTTTATTGATAACTTTTGCTTTGTTTTTTTTTGTTTTGTGCTTGTTTTGTTTTGTGTTATTTCTACCTGCTTTGTAATAATACTTGAATTTATATCTGATGCTTACGTTTCCACATGTTAATTATTAATAAATAGTTAACCTTTGAAGGGGTGGTGAACCTGCATGTTTTCAACATGTCCCTCTTCAAACACACCTGGTTTAATTAATGAGCAGCTCATCACCATGTTCTGCGAAAGCCTGATAACGATGTAATAATGTCCAGGTGCGATGGAAGAGGCACACATGCACAACACTGAGGACCAGAGTTCAACACCTGTGGTGAGCATCCTTAACATGGGATTTCTTTGAAATATTCATACAAATTCAACCCTTTGCTCAATAGTTAAACTTTCTAAATGTGCTGATAGAATAGACTTTGCTCTTTCTATAGACATCTGAGTATGGTTAGTGCACCCCCCTCCACCCCCTTACCACCACCAACACCTGTGTAATGGAGGGTTAAACGCAGGACAGTTTTCCTAGTGGTTTACTGTAGTTTACGATACGATACAATACGATACGATAGGCCTTTAATGTCTCACAAGGAGAAATTTCTTTGACACAGCAACAAACAAACAGACATCTATAAATCCATTCAGCACTCACATTAACCGTAGCAATAAACAAACATCCATCTACACATACATACAACACTAGCATAAACCACTACAATAAACAAACATACATCTATACATACAAACATAAACCACAGAAATAGACAAATGTATATCTATACATACATAACACTAGCATAAACCACAGTAATAAACAAACATACATCTATACATACATACACATAAACCCCACCAATAAACATACATACATCTATACATACATACATACATACACACAAACATAAACCACAGTGATAAAACAAACATACATACACACACAAACATAAACCACAGTACATCTATACTTGCATAAACACAAACATAAACCTCAGCAATTAACAAGCATACATCAATATGTACATACACACAAACATAAATCTCAGTAATAAACAAACACACATCCATACATACAAACATAAACCACAGCAATAGACAAATATATTTATGCTAGTGTTATGTATGTATAGATATACATACATAACATATACATAATACATATACATAATACATATACATACATAATACATATACATAATACATATACATAATACATATACATACATAATACATATACATAATACATATACATACATAACACTAGCATAAATCACAACAATAAACAAAGATACATCTATACATACAAACATAAACCACAGCAATAGACAAATGTATATCCATACATACATAACACTAGCATAAACCACAGCACTAAACAGAAACATAAATCTATACATATATTTTTTCTTTTTACTGTGTTTATGTCGACTGTGTATTACTGATTTTCAGAGTTCACACAGGTACCACTGGATGCGCAAACTCACAGCAGAAGGTTTACCTGAATTAATGTCTCAGGGGTTAAAGAGTAAAAAAATACAATTAAAAAAAAATTAACATTAAAAAAAACGTTCTTTTGGCCAGCCGTTAAATCTCACCTTTTCTTTTTACAGGTGCCAAATTCATATAAATCCTGGGACCTCTTGAGTCTAATCTCCATAAATCACGGGCTGGGGTTTTATGGGATGCAGCCTGTGCTTCTCAGAGGGGAGTTGAGCTCCGACGCCTGTAGGAGTCACTAACAGCACCTTCCTCTTCCTCAAACTTCATTTCCTTCTTGTCCAACCAGAAAACTCTGTTCCCAATTCATCATCAAACAGAGACGTGTAGCGGGCACAGGAAAGTGTCGTGAGGTCCGATCTGTGCGTTTTGGAAGGGAAATAAAAGCTGAAGAGTGTTTTTTCTTCTTCTTCTTCCTTTTTTTCCCCCCTCGTTGGCAGGACTTGGAGCGGAATACAAACGTGAATAGGTCCGAGTGGAAAGTTTGAGTTGAAGCTGTTAAAGTTGCGGTGATTTGTGTTTTCCAGGAGTTTGCTGTCCTGTCCGTGGGTTGTGACAGGACTCCACACTCAAGTCTCCACGGAGAAGGACGTGAAACAGGTAAGACGCGCTTTACCTTCATGTTGTTTATTGTTGTCAGCTGATGTTTGTGTGTCATTAAACGCAACGTGAGGCGTTCTAGTGTAAGTTTACGCAGTGTGTTGAGTCTAACGTTAGACATTGAATGAGTCTGGTAAAGAAAATAAATAAATAAATAAATAAATAAAACATTATGAGGATTTTATAATTAGTACTGGAATAAGAGTGGGCGGTCATATATTTTTTTATTATGGGAACACTAGTGTAAGCTGTTAAATACATTCATGGTATTACAGTGTCTGTATTTGTATAATCTGAGTTTTTTTAAGGTATTTTGTGGTCACTCTTAGCTTTACGAACTCCTGTAATGACCTATAAAGTTCCCATTACTATTATTGCAGGACCGTAGGGCACTTATTTTTGGCAGGGAGTCAAGGGTTTGTCACATGCCAACAAGCTTTGAATGTGAATATGTAGTGTTAAAATTTAAGTTCTTGGTTAAAATAATAATAAAAAAAATTGAGATAAACTTTGTTGATGCCATCATGGAAAGACACCTTCCATCAGCTCAAGAAAAAAAACAAAACAAAATTAGCCTTAGCCTTCTTACTCCTTTCTAGTGTCACAGAATGATTTTATGGAATAATATATTCCTTTTTTCCTGTTTTTGAAACATTTTTTTTCTGTAGGTTGCACCTTGCCATTGAAGTATATAACTTCTCAACTTCTGATTCGTATATTGAACATATTTATTTATTTACAGAGGATCCCCATTAGTTATCACAGCTGTAAAAGCAATCCACATAAAAACAAACTAAACAGACAAATGTTATTACAAAGAACTGAAAATTAATTAAAAAACATAGATACAATATTTGGTTCACAGATAATTTTTTTTTTTACAAAACACATCATTTCAGATTATAATAATGGCCAAATCCTTATATTTCAGTGGTTTAAGCGTATTAATTTCTGATTTTCTTCTACACACACAGCATGTTTGTTTCTTGTCATAGCTCCAGTTTAGTGTGTACAATTATTATGATTTTGCTTCTGTTTGGTGCGATACCTTTTTCATTGCTGAGCCTTTTTGTTATGTAAATTATAAGCTGATCACATAAGTCTGAAGGAATGTCAAGAGTCATTTCGGAAGGAACAGCTGAAAGACAAGCTGTTGTGATACACGTGAGCAACACGCCTCATTCAACAATGGGCTCATCAGTGATGTGGTGTTTATGGCATTTCTACGCTTCATGTAACTCAGACACCCTGATGAGCCTAATCAATATGATTGTTAGTGTGTTTTTTAGCCCTGAACATCATTAACTGGATGGAAATCCTCATTGGAGTTTTTTGTCCTTCCCATGGACCTTATGTGGTCTGATTTCACTGTCTCCTGTGTGTTTCCCTGTCAGTTTAAGAGGCCCAGTAAAGCAGCGTGACGATAGAAAGTGAGAAGTGAATGACTTTTTGTGGTGCATCTCAAACAGTGATGAGTTTGCCAGATGTGCTGTGAGCACTTGCACACTTTGATCCACTTAGCAGTTGACATGTTTGGCTTTGTGTAACTTTTTAACCATGGTTTGTTATAGTTCTGTGTTTAAGAGAGATTGAAAAAAAAAGGGAGTTTAACCCATAAAGACCCAGTGCTATGTGTGAGGTAATCCACAAATCAAATGTTCTCCCTATTTAACCTTTCTTAAGTGATTTATTACCATTTATAATGGTATTTTCCGCTATGTTTTCTGCTTTTTCACTATTGTCCTCCATTTAGTTCACTGATCATGTAAGTGTTGTAAAAAGTCAGATTAAAGTTGAAGGTTAATCCTGGTTGTTCTATATTGGGACTTTTTCAATCAAATCAATCAACAACTGAACATAAACCAAGAGTGTCCATTCAACTCCCTTCAACTCCATGGGGTTTTACTGGTAATATAGTGTTGCAGAAGATGATGGCATGTCCCTTGTAACTACAGAGCCTCTGAACGTCCAACTGGGTCATATATGATGACCACGAAAAGATGAATTACTATATATTTTACACCAATTATTTACATGTATGGGTAGGATTAGTGGATCAACAGCTAGATGGTTTTGGTTTGGGCCTTTATGGGTTAAAATAATTGTTATGAAGTTAACCACTGCTTGGCGACTATTGGCAGAATTCCACTCATAATGAAAGAAAAAAAACTTCTGTCTTTAATTTATCTTTGTGAGGATAAACTATTTTAGGCCTCCTCAGGGGGAATGTTGAATTGTCATTTTAAGAGAAATACAACATGTTCGGACCTCACACCCAAGTGGGACCAAACCAAAACAGCGTTTCTTCTTTACCTTGTGCACATGGCCGTGGTGGTATGTCGTGGATCATGTCTATTCTGGTGTCTGGGAGGGGAATGAGGTCTTGTACCATCTGACCCCACATTCCAGCTTCTCTCATGGCATGGGGTCAGTGCCCCTCCACCCACCCCCCATGACCTACTGTTGAGAAAGAAATTCATCTTAATTTCACTCTTGAGGTTAATTATTTTCATCGGTATGTAAAGATACATGTCCCTTTGTGCACTGTGTACCCCATTAAAATCTTCCACAATCTATATTCTCTCAAACCACAGCTTACACTGGATGACATTTGGAGTGTCGTTTTCATTTCTATTTTGCCATAATCACCAGTGTACCATCCTCCAAAGGGGAAAAATAAGTAGCCTGAGCTATCAGCTGCTTCTCATTGTGCTCAGTTCTTCTGTGAGGTCTTGGTTTATATAATCAAACCAGCACATCAAAGGCTTCATTTAAGTTTCTCTGCGTCTATTTGGAATCAGTAACAAACCTAACCTTTGTGGAGAGGTTTTCTTCTGGGTCTAACTGGCTGATTCTGTGCACTGGTAAACAAAAGCCGCAATGTGAGCTTCCAACTGTGTTTACTTCCTCAGCTTTCTCTGTCCCACACAGTCGCCACAGTGCTCAGCTCACTGTTCTGTCCCTTCATGAAAGTTCCTATTCTGTCGCAAGGGGACTGTTTGTGTGTGTGTGTGGGGGGGAGGGACCCAGCGTGCCGGGCACATCTCATTCCACTGATCCCCACAATGGATGAGCTGTGCCGCTATATCAACATTTATTTCTCTCTTGCCCCCCCCCCGTCACTTTAGCCACAGCCCTCCAGGCCAATCAGCAACAGAACGGCCAAGGCTGTGTGTCGCTGTCTTTGTCTATGAGATACTGCTGGCTGTGTGCCTTTGACCAGCGGGTGTCCTGACTCACTCTGACTCTGCATCTTCTGTTGTTGAATGCAGAGGCCCGTTGTACTATGCGTCTCATTCCAAGTCGATCTGTTTTAATGTGTGTCTGACTCAAGCTGTGTGTCCATGAAATGCAGATCAGATATCAAACTCCCAGCTCTATAGACAGTCAGCAGCACATTCTGTGCCTATATTTTGACTACGCTATGCAAGTGGCAGCCAGTTGTTTACAGTCGAATCTATTTCGAAGATACTACTATTTCAGGACACTGGACGCTTCAACTGAATATGTAGCTGATTTTCATTCAGTTTTTCATTCATTAGTCCTCTTGCACTTCAAAGTGTGTGGAGTCGACCTTAGCAACCGAGTTTCTCCATCAGGGTCTGTCACGCGGGAGGTCGTTGGGGTTGCTCAAGCCTTGAGGTCCTTGTGCTGTTACATCTAGCCAACGGGTGCCGAGATAACCCTGGGTCGTCTCCAACTGACTTGCTGGGTGTTGAAGGCCAGAACGCTGTATGTTATATGTTCCTTGCGGAGGTGGATGTCAAATTTGCAACATTTTTCCAAGATGAGATACTGGGGCGTGGTGGTGATTTCTCATACCAAAAGTGCGTGCACTTTGAGGGCCATTATCACATTCCATATTAAGCTTCTGTGGGGGACTTTGCTTTGATTTCCTTCTTCCTCCTGGTGTTTACAGGTTTAATCAAATCAAGTGTTTGATGCATCACTGCCTGAACTTCCCACAGAGTCCGTAAACCTTTTAGGAGACAGGAAAAGAGCTCCTGACAAATGACGCACAGCCCCCTGCATATTACCATGCTTTTATTCTGTACATAACTTTTGAACTTCATTGCCATTAATCCAGACTGTCACCTTGCATCTTTGTAGTGAACCAACACTTTAAAGTGAAGGCTTGACGGCTGCTGTCTGCTTTGCTTTCACACTGTATCATGCAGGGTTGTTTGAGTGGTGAGTAGCTGTTGTAATGCCAGACGTGTTGACTTTAGCTCACAGGGCTTCCTCTCTCCACAGCCCGTGTTGCTGTAGCTTTGTGACTGTGGTCTTTGTCTGTGTGGCTAAGCTCTTGTGTGGGATTTTTTTTTTTCAATCTTATCTCAAAGACACAGAGGTTAAAATGTCATCCCATTTTCTTTTCATAGATGATTTATCAACATATTGCATGTTAATGCAGCTTGCACATAAATTAATACGCAGTAACTCTGTTTCTATGTAGTTGAATTTCATTTCCGGGGCTTTGTGGACTGTCTGGTGGTGTGATTCCTTATCAGATAACGCTGCACTGAGTCATTTGTGATTTTAGGATTAAAGTACCCCAGGGCCGAACAATTAGTCTGGACTTTTAAACTGCTTTAACAGGTTTTAAGCATTGGTTGAGCTGAAACTTCAACTCCGTAATGCTTTTTAAACTTGACTGACTAATTTAGATTCTACAGTCTAATAACCGAAATGCTTTTATCCTGTATATGTTTTGACTCTCTTAATTGTTATTTAGCCAAAACGTAATCAGATTCAGATTCATTTTTATCGTCATTGTTCAGACCAATGGTCTGGCAACGAAATGTCATAAGCAGCAGCACAGAGTAGAAAAAAAGGGCAGATCGGATGTACAACACCATTGAAATTCTTGCACAACATAGACAGTATATACATGATTGAAATCCCGGGAGTTGATGACATTAACGAGGGCAGAGATGCGTTGTTCCAGAGCTGAGACGTTGCAACCGTCATCGTAAGCATTGTTAGCACAGCGATCCTATGAAGGCGTAACTTTTGCATATTGTTTTTAATTTTTAATTTATTTTTTTTCAAGTCATTATGACTCAGTTGGTAGAGCGGGCCGTTTGAATCGTGGCTCCAACTGTCCACATGTTGAAGTGTCCTTGAGCAAGACACTGAACCCCAAATTGCTCCCAGTGGAGCCTGGCAATGCCTTGCATGGTAGCAGCCGCCCACTGGTGTGTGAATGTGTGTGTGAATGGGTGAATGTGAGGCCAATGTAAAGTGCTTTGGGCACAATACATGTGTAGGAAAGTGCCATATAGGTGCAATCAATTTATCATTTGCATTTATCATTATTATTAGAATTAGCATTCATATTATTATTTTTTTATTTTTTGTTATTTAATTTGTCAAGAATTTGACACTGAATGTAGAGAACAGGCAGGACTAGATAAGGCTCTGCTTCTTTCTGTCCCTTCTCAAACTCTGAAATGTGAGTCAAGGCATATGTACATTTCTGTTAAATATATCGCGTTTAGTTGCTTTTTTCCTTGTCTGTCCAAGATGACCACAAACTGTTTGTAGTTTCATTTCTTGGATTTCTTGTTTTTTTTACTATTCAAAGTTTAAGTCAAAGAAAGAAAAAAAGTTTTACATATTAGTATATATGTTGTCATTTTTAATTTGGTGTTTATGTTTTTCGTATGGATTTCACTACACTTTAGTCTTCTATCTGCTTCTGGGATATACTGACATTTTACATCACTGCATTTAACTTGAGTACGCAGAGCATAATGTATGGAAATAGGCACCTGCTTCTATATAACATATATGCTTTATGCTGTGGTTGTGATATCTGCACTAGAGCTGTGGTACAGAAGTGGTTTTTATTTATTTAATTTTTTTAATGAACTGGCTGACATTTGTGTAGTACTGCAGTATGACTGAAGAGACAGTGTTGATTGTAAATGTATGGTGGCAGGGGCGCAATAGATTGTGACTCATCTGACAAATTGAAGCCCATTAAAAAATACTCAGTGTATGTCTATGTACTATGTAGCTCCTCCAGGAATGTGTGAATCTAATAATCCAGCCCCATGTTGGTTTGGCCATTACTGTATGTGTCACCGCTGACTTCACTGACTGTGAACTGGTCTTTGATCATGGAATATCTGAGAATACGTACAGTACACATGGTGCCTCAGCTTTCTGTATTTTAAGCACTGTATAAAATGGGACTGTTAATTTCATGCAAATGATGTCATACCATAGGGAAACATATAAAGCTCAGTAGAATAACCAAACTTATTGGCATTTACATTCTTGATGTCAATGATGTTTTGATGCAGTGTATTTTACTATAATACCCATATGCATAATCAGTCTCAAAGAGAGTGCAATGTGCACATAATTTAGATCCTGACATCAGCTAGTGTTCATCTCAGTGCAGTAACATTAAAGCGCCCATTAATTGACTTTAACTTAATCAGATTGCTAGCTTGACTTATCTATACAGAACCTGAGGAAAAAATGAGTTCAGAATGTAAAGTAAAACTACATCTGTCTTAAAAATCATCAAATAATATTCTTGAAAGTCTAATGTAATCCAGTATAACTTGCTCCGGCCATGAAATTGTGAAATAGTCGAATCAGCAATTCAGTGTATAATACATGCAGAGATATGGCACCCATTCACCTGGATGAGAAACGGATTATTTTTTGTACCGGCTCTATGCTTTACTGCCACAGTTGTGAAATATTTGTTTTGGAGGGATTACACTCTATTAGGTGTGACACTGTCTGGAATTGGTGTGCTTTTCTAATTCACTTTCAAGTCAATGCTCTGCTGTATCCAATAGTGTTCAAGACCACTCTGTCCCAAGAGTTGCTTAATGCTTCTCTGAACAGAAATTCAATTGCAAACGAAAAGTGCTCAATACCCGAGGTGTGCCATCACGGTTGAATTGATGTATCTAAGTGTGTTGAAATGGCGGTCAACTTCGTTTCTTTGTCTGATGAGTTGACGAGCTGCGTTGCGGGGCCGTGTTTCATCATGTTGTTAATCTTAAAAGCGTTGGAGTGCTTTATAGTTGTAATATGAAAGAGCAGTCATTCGAGAAAAGGGAGAGGCGTAACATTTCAGCGGTTTGACAGACTTCAGGGAGCTGAAGTGGAGAGATGCTGAATATTTCTCCTTCACAGTGTGAGATGTGCTGTCTAGTGTGTCCTGTCTCCCTTGAACGCCAGTCCGATTAGGAATGGGACTCATCTACATTGTGAGGGAGACGCGCTTGTATACTTCTGTCTTTGAGAAGACCCTTTAGTATCTGCGTGTGGAAACTTTAAATTATAAAGAAAAGGAACTCGGACGACACCCATTGGATTAGAGACTGCAGACGAAGACCAACCTGCGCTGCCATCCACAAACAAGCATCGTCATTTTATCAAACTAGTAATTCTTTACAGCAAAATGACTGTCATCCTCCCCTTTGCACACCCACTTACGTTAAAGTCCAGTCACTTTCATGGTGAGTCAGTAAACTGTGGCATATGCCTGCAGAAAATATCACTTTAAAAAGCAGAAATCCCATCAGGAATTCATACTAATATAAAGTTGCAGCAGCCGTGAAGTTACGTAGAGGAGTTACTAATGTTATAAACTCATGAATACTGTGGATTTAAATATATTTAATGTGCCTTCTGGTAATTTGGACACTAAATATTGTATTAAACTGTCAAGAGTGCATTGAGCTCAAACAAATGAGTGTGAATGTGAGAGTGAATAAATACTGGATGAGTAATGTAAAGAGCTTTGAGTGCCTTGGAAAGTGCTAGAGCAGGGGTGTCAAACTCATTTCACTCAGGGGCCACATTCAGGTCCATTTGATCTGAAGTGGGCTGAACCAGTAAAATA
>JAPTHA010195903.1:0-11373 GCA_029814585.1 Gymnapogon annona | reverse complement strand
TGAGTCTTGAAGTGCCAGGCAGGAGGTCTAGAGGAAGACCAAAGTGGAGGTTTATGGATGTAGTGAAAGAGGATATGAAGGGAGTTGGTGTGAGAGGAGAGGATATGGAGGACAGGGATTTGCTGTGGCGACCCCTGAAGGGAAAAGCCAGAAGAAGAAGAAGAAGAAGAAGAAGAGTTAATGTTCTACTGCCTTGTTAAACAGAAAAACTTTGCTTTGGGTTGAAAAATAAATAACGAACATGCCATTTATTATAAAAGTCACCCACACAGTTTTTATGAATGTTATTCATTTATTGTTGACTTTTCCTGTTATCACTAGATGCATGTGTGAGATACAGTGAAGTCAGATTTTACTTTAGATAAATAGTTGACACATGACAACTGGTGATTTCACTTTGTGTTTTTGCTTCTTTTTAGAGACCCATCCGGCACTCTCAGACGCTGTGCGCTGGTGAACAGGAGTACATTCATCAGAGGAAACAAATAGTTGTGGAGTCCCTTAACAGCCTGGGAATCAACTGCACTACGGTAAAAAAAATGAGCTTTACGTCAATGCTGTTATGTCACACTTTGGGAAACATCCACCATATTTATTTTTCTTCTTTTTCGACGAAGTCAAATGGGCAATAAATCTGGCGCGACTATTTTACAGCAAATATACTGTAGACCACTAAATCTATACCGTTTTATCTGAGCTACGTTCCAAACACATTATTGTTAACTATACACTTAAGTCACATTTATCATGAACCAGTAGGTTGAACAAATACAACTGAACCTGCCTGTTGGAATGCATATTGTTGTTTGTTAGATGGAGAAATCACACCGACACTGGATCACGTTAATTTAATCCGTTTACTCACACTTTCACACACGTGTCCCCTAATCCTCTCAGCGTCATCCAATCAAACAGGCATAACTAAAAGAGTTTTGCATCGTCACACACTGCAAACTATACACCCCCCCCCCCCCCCATAGACAGGATTTAAGACATGGAATGTCGATTCAACGTCTACTAAATGTCTAGGTCTCGAACGGGTGCGAACCAGTTGCGGACACCCATGAGGCTGACTAAGTTCAGGCTGAGGTGAGGTGAAGAGGTCATTGGCAGTGGCTCTGCAGGTGTGGTTGAGGATGGTGTAGAGGTTTCCCGAAATGTCCATTGGGGCGCAGAGCAATCCTGCCAATCTATTGCTGTGGCTATGGGATTGACCTCTTGCGTGCGTGTGGGCGTTGATGTGTGTGTGAGGGGTGGCACTTAATGGAGGCGGCTTGAATGCCATCGAGTGCCGTCACTGAGCTGGAAGGAAGCTGGCCTCAGCTGCTGGGAGACCTGGAGAGGTGAGGACCACAAAGGAGAAAGTTTGTTGGCTCTGTGGGGTCTGCGAACCCTCACCCAGTCAGACACGTTTATGTTTGGCACTTTAGCTCGAGCTAAGGTGTTGCGCTGTCCTTCATTCGCCTCTGCTGGCGGGCAACAAAGTCTTTGACCCCACGAAGTGATTGCTGAGGCATCATAGCGCTAAACCGGTCCAGGGGTAGATGGAGCTCACGGCCAAGCATAAGGAAGGCTGGGGAGACCCCAGTTGTAGAATGTTAGGTGGTCTTGTAGTGAAGCAGTGTGTGTCCAATAGCCTGCATGAAGGACGATCCCTGCACAATGTGTGCATGTATACTGTTTTTAAGGGACTTGTGGAACCGTTCCACACCCATTTAGCTTGAGGGTGATAGTAGCTAGTACGGACATGACGGATTCCCTTGGCTTTGAGGTATGTGCTGACTTCAGCAGAAACAAACTGTGGGCCATTGTCAGTCGTTACAATGTTTGGGAGGCCCCAGCGAGAGAAAGGGGGGTCCAGGAAGTCAATTGTGACCCGAGATGTCACTGAACCAGTCGCTTTGATCTCGGGCCATTTTGAATGCAGGTCATAAGCGACCACCAGGAAACGTTGATGGTGGGGCACCCCTGCATCTCCCCACAGATGTCAATCTGCAGGTGCTCCGTCCTGGGATGCCATCTGGAACCTGTGGAGGAGGTGGACTGGAGGAGGCTGAAGGCCAAGCTGGCCTCCATCCTAGTCAGGGACTCCCACCCCCTCAAACACACACTGACTGCACTGAAGAGTTCCTTCAGTGACAGACTGAGACACCCTAAGTGTGTGAAGGAGAGGTATTGCAGGTCCTTCCTCCCTGCAGCTGTCAGCTGTTTTAACAGTAATAACAGTTAACTGACTATGACTATGAGTACTATATACTTACTATCATTACTTTAATTATCAATGAATATTGTTGTTGTTATTATTATTATTTTGTCCATGGACCCGCTGGTGCCAGTACTGGTAACCAACTCGGGTACTGTTAATTATCATTATTATTATTAATTATTATTAATTATTAATTACTATAATTGTTCTACAACTGTATATTACTATATAACTCAGGATGTCTCTGTATATTACTATATAACAATATAACTGTATAACTATAGAAATGTATATTACTATATAACTGTCAGTTATATAGTATATATGTTTATTGATCTTTACTGTTGCACTCAATTGGTTCTTTTCTTTATTTCTATTTTTATATTTCTATTATTATGAATTTCTCTTATTTTTCATCATATTTGCAGTATCTCTTTGTGTGTGTCTAGTCTTATATGTGCTGGTGTAACCTAAAATGTCCCTGTGTGGGACTAATAAAGGTATATCTAATCTAATCTAATCCCATGGTGGGATCTCACCAGCCATCTGTAGAGGGGGAGGGGCCTGGTTACCTGTTTTCCCACTAAGGAGGCAGGCAGAGCAGTCCTTCACCAAGGCCTCAATGTCTTTATCCATCCCTGGCCACCAAACCACGTTTCTGCAGCTGGCAGATCGTCGAACACTGCGAACTATACATAACACGTATGTCCTGGATTAGGTGTTAGCGTTTTTTTTTTTTTTTAGGTAATAAATACTGCCTGTGGAAGCGTTGTTATTCTCATGTCACCACTGCATTTAAATGACATTGTTGGTGTAGAATTGTGAAAAAAAGTTGTTCATATTCATCTACTTTCATCAGAGAAGATGCTGTGATTGACAGTTTGGAAATAAACTGTTCTCTGCTTAATGACTATCAATTGTAGTCGTTGAACCCAGTGGAGCTTCAATGTACTGTCAAGAAACTGTCAAGAAAATCAGTTACAAGTGTTGAGTTTGCATTGTGTCGTAGGATTCAGTGCCCCACATTGCTCTGCTGGCATCTGGAGGGGGTCAGCGGGCCGCTGTGGGCATGGTGGGCTCCCTCTATCAGATGGAGAAGGACGGTCTGATTGACACTCTGCTCTACCTTTCGTCAGTTTCTGGCTCGACATGGTAAATGTCATTACTGCTTATAACTGCTTGCATTATTTAATTTCTTATCTTTTATTATTTTAATTATTATTATCTTCTTAATTGCCTCTCGGGGATAAATAAAGGTTTTTCTGGTTCGGATTCTGATAACATGAAATCATTTTCCATATTCCACTCATCCTCAAAGAATATTTCAGTCCTTTTAAAAAGGACAAGTTTTAAAGGACAAGTTTTGGTATGTGTTCATATTTGGTTTACGTCTAGAAAATAATTTTGGACCGTGTTCAGTGATACAATATCAAGAATCTTCAAAATGGATCCCTCTTAGTATGATCGTGTCTGTAACACTGAATATAGAATTATTTGTATTAATAGCATCATTTACTGAACTGGAAAGGAGCTCAATTAAAGCAACAAATATTTATAACAACATAATAACAAACATTTGTAAATAAGACATGTTTAGGTGATCAGTTGGTGTTATGTCACGTATAAACAGTGTGCTTAACATATTTCAAGCCGTATATTCTACAAAGTGGGAGAAAATGCCATTTTAAAAGTTAAACCAAATGATATTCCAATATGATATATGGGGACCTATGACCTATAAGGTCATAGGTCATGTTTGGCCATTTTATGGAGTTGGATGCATATTAAAGGCACTATATAAGTATCATATGCAGGAATCATAGTGAAGTTGATCAAATTGCAAAAGAATTTTGATGTGAATTTTGGGAATTTGCGCTGGTGCGAGGTGATGGTATGAGCTCAGTCGCTGCTCAAGTAACATCTGGAGGTTGAGATAGTTTTAGAATATATGGCATCATTAAATGTATTCTTCTGGGAATCCAAAATACAATTATTTCTGAGTCAGTGCCTGGAACTGTGTCAAGTAGACACAGAAAGGAGACAAACCCTTAAGTCTGGTTGGTTCATTACATTTTGATGACCGGGGCTCACCTGACCCCCTTCCTCCCCCAACCCCCCAACCAACCAACCATTGGACACACCCATCCATATCTACACTTTTATTACAATTGTTGATTAATCTTCATCCTCTTCTTTCTCACTGTAGGTCCATGGCATCCATATACAGTGACCCTGAGTGGAGCACCCACATGGACACAACTGTGTCTGTGCTGTCTGGTCCTGGGGTCCGGTTGGAGGAGGCTATGGCCTGGCTCAGTCGTACAGCTCAGGAGGACAACTTTTCCCTCACTGATGTCTGGGGGGTGATGACGGCTGCTGGGATAATGAAACGGGTACCGCAGCAAGCACACTCCGTACTGGTCCCGTGTTAAACTAACCCTGTGAGGTATTATTTTAATCATTTTCATTATTTTCTTGTGTTTTTCTCAGATGGACCATCGAAGACTTTCAGATGAGGCTAACAGAAATGCAACTAACCCTTATCCCATCTACTGCGCCATAGAGAAGTACTGCTTTTCAAATGGGCCCATAGAAGGTACACACTCAAATACTGTACATCACATCAGGGTATACACTACAGGCCAACAGTTTAAGTCCACCCCCTGATTTTTAAAAAAAGAGGCAAATAGGTAAGTTTGGGTAATTTATTTCCATCCAAAACAATGAACACTTGTATAATGAAGGTCAACAATGTGTTTTAACAAAACATGATTGACCTTTGTTGGAATTTGAGGCCATTTCAGCTGAGCCAGGACATAAGCTCCTTGTGAGGGTTTTTTTTACACTATTGCTCATGGCTTAAATTTTCAGTTATACTGAAGTTAAAACATATTCTCTACCTTTCAGAAGATGTTTGTCTAAGTGAGTATCCTTGTTTTTCCCTTACATAGTGAAATTTGTACAAAAAAAATGCAAATAATATATTTATAATTTCTTATTACAATTTTTTTCTTCAAAGTTTTTGTAAAAAATGGCCAAAAAAAAAAACCCAGTTATCAATTGAACAGAGGGCTAAGGTGGATATTCTTGCTGCATAGGGATTTTCACAACGAGCTATTGCCCTAAAATCAGGGGTGGACTTAAACTTTTGGCCTGTAGTGAAAGTGTTTAGATCCATAGAAACTGACATTGACTCTGTTTCTCAGGAAAATGGTTTGAGATGAGTCCTCATGAAGCTGGTTTCACAGAGTTGGGTCTCTTTGTTGAAACATCTCTGCTGGGAAGCAAATTCAACAATGGAACCTTGTTGGAGAAGGAACCAGAGATGGACATGATCAGACTAATGGGTATGAACATTCCCCATCCATCCACCCACCCACCCATCCAGCAATCCATCCATCCATGCATCCATTGTGATGTGATAAAAATGTGAGACTATTTTACTTGGAAAGAGATGAAAATGAACTTGTCACATCCGAACACACAGTGATGAGGACCCAAATGCAGAAACGTAGTCAGGTTGACATTATACAAAGGTTCAGTTTATTCAAAGGAAGGGTATTCAGATTGAATGTAATTATTCACGGTATACTCAGACAAGGGGCAGGAAGAGACAAAATCTAAGTGAGCGGTCAAAACGGTCTAGAGAGTCAGTCAAACGAGCTACAGTACAGACAAGGACGAGACGAAGATCAAAGCGTTCCAAAAAACGATCCAGGCAGTCAAAACAAGGTAAGTGTGGGTAAGTATCACCGTCAAAGCAAAAACGGGCGACGGCAGACAGGAAATCAAAGGTTTAAATACACACTGGGAGGGAAGACAATGAGACACAGGTGAAATACGTCAGGGCAGAGATGGATCATCACACAGGCGGGAAAGCGGGGAAATGGGAAGTAAAGACACCAAACATGATATGAGAGGGAATCTAACAAAATAAAACAAGAAATGACAAGACAAAAAGAAACTATATTCTTCAAAGCTCTGTCAAATCTGATTTGACAGAGCTTTGTTCTGTGAAGAATTTTTAACATTTGAAAAGTATTATCCTCTGGGTTATACAGTTGAAAACAAACATTTTTAAAATGTATGTAAAGACAAAAAAATAAACAAAAAAACGCTTAACACTGACACTTATAGAGCGTAATTGTTGTGCTCAATAGTCAATTACATAATATGTGCTCAGTATTACTGAGCATATTTTTCCTCTATTTTCTTGATGAGTGAATAATGATCAGTCATTATAAATAAACCGTGTTCTGAAACCTGCACGTTTGTGTGCTAGTGGTGAAAGTATACCAAAGGCATCCAAATTGTGATTTAGCTGAACAATAAATTCGAATGCAGGTTACTAAACAAGACCTAACAAAAAATAAATGAAGCTACCAGCTTAGTGGCAATGTTTTTAAGGTGATGCTGTGCAATTTGTTTATAACCAATGTTAGTCTTTTACTTTTACTAACAAGTAAAAGTAGTAAAAGTACCACTTTTACTTGTTAGTAAAAGTAATACTTTTGCTTTAAAGAGGTGATTTTCATCGGAAGATAAATCTAGTGTCTGCTGCCTATTTCTTCAGAGAGGCAGCTGTACTAATTTACATAAAACAAACAATTTTACATCTTACGAACATATAATCAACATTTGTCAGCGTAGACACATGTTCAGTGTGTGTTCTTGTATTTTCTGCAGGTATTCTAGGTAGTGCATTGGCTGATGAGGAAATCGCAGAGACGTACATCCCTCCCTGGATCCGTGGTACTCACAACATAACATTTTCATATGTGTTAAATTCTACTTTCCTACGCTGCAGTGCTAAACACTGTGCGGTATTTCAGAACATGGCTACATGGACTTTGGTGGTGAAGAATACCTGCGTACATTCGTTGTCCTCTATAAGTTTGTGGACCTGACCAGAGGCACCATCACAGACCCTGATGCTCTGACTGATCTGGACAAGCTGCAGAAATTACTACAAGGTTGGACGGGTTATGATCCTGCTGATATGATGTACTAAAAAGATGACACGTACTCATTTTGTTTTGCTGCAAGCTGATTTCTAAGTTGGCAGTTTCTGATACCTAGGCAGGAATGTCATGAATTTTTCAGTTTCATGGTAATTCAACTGTTTGAGTCTTTGTTGCAATAATGACGCAATTAATGCTTCAGTCAAAATGCCACAGTGTTCATGAAATTCTCATCTTCTCCAGACAAAGTAAATCACCATGTGCCTGTATTGCTTGAGTCAAAAACTCCAGAGGAAAAAAAAGAGCTCTTTGTTGAGTGGAAGATGCTGCTGCTGAACGAGGTGGAGATGTGGTGTCAGAGTCTGCAGGATGGACCTTTTAAAACTCACGGTCAGCGTCACGCACAGATATACACACTATATTTATTTAACCATTATTTTCAAGTGAGTCAGTTGAGTTCCAGGTCTCCTTTCCAATGACCACCTGGCTACACGTCGCTGTATGGTTTTAGACGCGTAACCTTTTGTTTCTTTGTCTAACTTCTCAGTCTCTCTGCTCACTAAACAAATCATCCCCCTGATTTTAAAATGGGAATGGGGAACAACTGGAAACTTCCTCTATCACTATGAAGGTAAGAAGACGGAACTATAATCAATCCTAGTTATATGCATCTTTAAAGTTTTCAAAAAGTCTTGAATTTTACAAAGCCAAACATTTCAGGTTGTTAACTCACTCCATGTATTAATATCTGTCCCATTTACATCTGTTAGATGTATTTAAAAAAAAAATCAAGATGTGATGCAATACAATTGTAGTCCAACTCTTTGAGGTGGGCCATAGTGATTCCGTTCTGTGATTGGCTCTGATTCCAGCGCAAGGAAGGCTAGAACACAAACACGACATTCTTCCATGGAAATGTTTGAAGGGCTTTTCTAGCGTGTAAAGTGGCAAAACTATTTAAAAAAAAATATTGCAAACCTGTCACAAAACCATGCTGGTGTGTTTGCTAGCTTCAGAGGGTTAGACACGTGCAGTATTCACCAAGTACTACGTCCATCATGTCGTTCAACAAGTGGCTGAACTGAAGCAATTTGTGCAACGCTGTTACTGACTCCTGTTTTTGTTTTACTTTTTTAGACAATAAGATTGTTGCTTTTCATTTTTCTTTTTTTTTTAAATGTGAAATTACAACCAGCGTGGTTTACAGGTCACACCATTTGTTTTGGGTTAAAGATTTTACATGAAAATGGTGGGTTCTTTTATTTCTATTCATACAATCTGTTCTTTTATTTAGATTTGTATTTTTTTCACATATTTTTTATTGGTGTGTATATATCCAGAATAACACTCGCTTCAATACAAATCAACATTTTTTTTACACCTATTTTCATCCTTTTTCTTATAGAAAGAAAGAAACAAACACACTCAAAGTCAGTGCAGAATAAACTAGTTCAGACAGAATTTGGAATGTATCTGAATTACTCCCATATAAGCACCTTGTTGTGCATCAGCTATATTGCACTGAGATAAACAAAAAGGAAATAAAAATATAAAATAAGTAGTAAAGAAGAAAGAGGGAGAAAAGTAGAAAAGATATTAATCCTAAACCTAAATCTGGGAGGGGGGGGGGGGGGTCTAAAAGAGTATGGGTTCAATTATATTCAAAAAAAGAAATGAATGGTTGCCACTTTAAGTAAAATGTATTCAGTTTGCCTTGTCTGGAAAATCATATTTTTTTCTAGTTTTAAGAAGGAGACGACTTCACTGATCCATGATGTATTTGATGGGGCTTTTGTTGATTTCCAATGTAAAAGGAGATGACGTCTTACAACCAGGGATGTGAACGCTAAAACCTCTATCTGATTATATTTGTATTTTGATAGTATTAGGACTTGTTTGAATTTTCGGAGTCTCTTATACGTGTCTTGTGTGTGCTGCTGTAAACCTGAAATTTCCCTCATTGGCACTAATAAACGTATATAAATGTTCTTCCTGGGCAGATTCCGTCATCCCACCTTGCCTTCATTCAAGTGAAAGCGTTCACCTGATAGACGCTGGACTGCTGATTAATGTTCCCTACCCTCCATTCCTGGGAGATAAGAGAGACATTGACCTCATCATTGCACCAGAGTACAGCGCTGGAGACATGTTTGAGGTACAGATGGATTTAGACTGGATCCCAGACCAGATTGTCAAAAAAAAACGGCATAGAAACAAAAAAACTGTTTAGGTAGTCATTGGCCTAATAGCATAATGAAGTCCCTATATGGTCAAAAGTATTGGGACACATCAACTTAAGGTGTTACTGTCAGGGCTCAGACAGAGGACCACCAGAACAGACAGGAGAGGACACAGATGCGTCACGTTTAACACTCTTTAATTAGGATTTAGGGGGGAACGGGGCGAAAGCTAGGAGTTTTCTTGCGTTGTCCTGACAGATGCGGACCTCGTGGGTTGCAGGCTGACAGGTGCAGACAGGCGGACAGCTCACTGAGGCAGGTCTTACTGGTCCGGGTATTGAGACGGGTCCCAGGTGTGGGCTTGTGGGTTCAGACAGATAGAAGGATCCCTGACGCGGGGTAATGGGTCCCTGATGTGGGATTACGGATTCAGACGTGAGAGCAGGTGCGTCAGGTCTCCACGGGAAACGGGGATGCAGTGATGTGTGCCGGTGATGACGACGATCTGACGGCGTGTCGTCTCAATCGGGGGGTTCTTATAGCCCTCAATGTTGGTGGCCGTCGTCCCAGTGACGACCTGGTCTGACCTGATTCATAGTAGTTACGGCGGAAGTGGGTGACGGAGAAAACAGGAAGCTGGTTTAACTGACAGTTGCAGGTTGTTAGGCGACAGGTTGGGGTCTCAGGCTGCTGACCAACTGACAGAGGTGGCGGGCTCGTGACAGTTTCCAGGTTCGATTCCAATGGTGAGCGTCCAGTGGGTTGTGTCAGGAAGGGCATCTGACGTAAAAAAAAAAAACTCCTGCCAAATCAAATATGCAAATTGGATTTGCTGTGGCGACGCCGGAAGGGAAAAAGCCAAAAAACAAGAAGAGATTTTAACCCATAATTACAATTTTAAATATTCTACCTTGAAAATATTTTTCCTGTTTTCACTGCAAAAAAAGTGTGTGTGTGTGTGTGTGTGTGTGTGTGTGTGTGTGTGTGTGTGTGTGTGTGTGTGTGTATTATTTACCTATTTACCTGTACCAGCTGCAAGATGTCCTAGTCATGCTGATTTTGGATATAAGCATCAATATTAATGATCCCAATATAAAAGTAGATTCTGACACTTGTCATTCTTGTCTTGTATCAGAGAACCCTGTTAAGATACAATGTGAATTCAATGTGCCCTAATACTTTTGTCTATATAGTGTATGACTTAGGCAATTATGCTTTGAGGCTAACGCAATGTCTTTACGGTAATTTAATTTAGTGGAGTTGGTGATTTCGCACAGCAAAGATGCAAAGGAACCTTAACTCCCTGCCTGAAATGGTTCAGTTTATCTCAACGCTTAAATTACTTTATACTCACACAGGTCTTGCTCATCCCTTTTAATACATTTTAGTGACGTTTAGTGAGATAAATCCCCCCACTTCTTTGTTCCAATAAAGAGTGAGTTTTAAAAACTTGAGTAAAATAACCTGTATTTCAGAAGTGACAGCATAAAACAAAACCCATTAACGTTGAAGCGAGGTCAACAGTTACATCATCCATTCTAAGAAAATAAAACTTATTCCTCATTCCACATTGTTGTTCTCGGTCGTAATTTGATGACAGATTTGCTCCTTCCTTTTCTCACTTCCTACTTTTATGCAAAGAAATTATAATAAAAGTGATGTGCTATTTGCTTTAGACTTTGACTTAGACTTCCTTTTATTGTCATTACAGAGACACGCACAATGAATCTGGTAATGAAATGTCATAGATTGGCAACTGATAACACAAATAAATATGGAAAATACAAACATGCAAGAATTGCTGAAGTGAATCCAAAGGCATGAGTGGCTGCAGTCAGTGCAAGATGACAACAAAAATTCACACAATCAATATAAATAAGAAATAAATAAGATGGACAGTAACAATGTAACAATGTAAACAGTACTATAAACAGTGAGAATACTGCACGAGTGTAAACAGTACTATAAACAGTGAAAATACTGCACATCAGTGTAAACAGTACTATAAACAGTGAAAATACTGCAC
>JAPTHA010195834.1:0-11381 GCA_029814585.1 Gymnapogon annona | reverse complement strand
GATTAAGATTTATTGTGGTTTGTTGGTGCTATATATATATATATATATATATCTACAGTGTATATATATATATAGGATTTATATGTCTTTGTTTCAAAAATATACAGTCAAACCTCGGTTCTCGACCATAATTCGTTCCAGAACTTTGGTCGAGTACTGAATTAATTTTCCCCGTTTGAAATAATACAAATAGAATTTAATTCGTTCTCGAGTGTGAAATTGTTTCCCATTTTATAATCATAATGTTATTTACACATCACATTAAACAAATAATGTAGCAATAGCAAATTGTATATAAATAATAGTAACATAATAAAATATGACCTTTGTATTTTTTTAAATTACCGTACCTTTCGGTGAACAGCTGATGGCATGGAGGAGGGAGGGGGGAGTCATTGCTTCGATCACGAGTCTCCCTCCAGCACTACGGGGATAAATTCCTCTTATGGGGTACTTTCCCGAGGTTTCTTTGATATCTAGACTACTTCAACATGATTAACTTTACGTTTAAAATATCTGTGTAGAGACACGTTTTCTAATCACCTTCACTGCTACTGTGACATCACTGGCTTTTATAACATCCTTCTGCCTCCGAATGGTGCTCATTGTAGACTTTGCCATGTTGTATTCCTTGGGCAGGTTGGAGAAACACTCGCCGCCGTCATACTTTTGGATTAATTCCTTTTTGAATTCAATAGTGGTACGCACATTTTTACGTTTCACACCATTAGTACTGTTAGGCCTTTTTTCCAGGCAAAATATAAATCAAACAACGTGCACACACACAAAAAAAAAGTCTGATCCGTCTGGATATGCGGATTGTACGCCGATCACGTGACAGATCGCTTCAGTTGCTCAGGTATCAAACCCGGAAGTGGAACTCTGCCGAGTACAGCAGAGTTCCACTTTTTTTTTCGTTTTTCTTCACTCGGGTTTTTTTTTTCCAATGAACTTTATTTAGGACTGTTCGCTTGCGTATCGTCAGGCATCACTCGGCTGTACTCGGAACAAAAACCCGGAAGTCGAAGTCGGCCGAGTTCAACTTGCAGGTTTTTGTTCGACTACTGAGTCGGGAAAGTTTCAAAATTTTTGTTCGAGTACCCAATTGTTCGGCTTGTGAAACGTTCGAGTACCGAGGTTTGACTGTATTGATAAGACCTTGTTTTCTATGATTGAATTATAATTGATTAAACTTTCTCTGAATTAGTAAAAAGTAACATTTTCTGCTGATTTCCTGCTGATGTTTATCTGGTAATGAAGAGTTACTATGTGTGTATTTTGTGTCTCAGACATTGTGGTCACCAAACATGAGTTCAGAAAAGCCTCAGCGACTGAAGGAGATGACGTTTCTCCATTAGAGGGCAGTCAAAGGTAAAGCATCAGTCGCGTAAATCAATACCATCAGCAAACCCATCGATGTCGATCAGATCTTCAGCTGTATTTGCCGTCACATGCTTCCTGATTTGACCTCTGTGGAGGTCAAAGCAGGAAGCAGCTGACATGTGGTGCGAGACCACAGCAAACAGATCCACAGAAGTGGTTTAGACTGAAACTCACGCTTCAGTAACATGTTTCTAATGAAATGTACCATTTAGGAGCCAGTCAAAATTAAAGGCAAAATGTTCAGAATGGAACGTAAGTTTTCATTGTGGTGGAATCAGTGGTTGCGTTAAAAAAACATCTGTAACAAACATAAACTGAAGAGAATAAAGTTGGCGCTAAACTTATTTGAACCATCAGAAGATATTCACCATTTTTTATGATCAAACGTTTCATTTGCTTCATGTCATCTATTTTTCCCCCATCAGTCTTTTTCACGTTTATCTACTTTTGTTTTGAGTTAAATGGTTCAATTCAATCCTTCCATTTTTTATGTTTGCAGAGGAGTCTGCAATAAAAAACAGGAAGAAAAGGAGAAAATATTTATTAATGTAGTTTTCAACCTCAAGTAAAACATTTTTTTTCCATTTTTGTTATTTAATATTTATGGTGAGCAGGATTTACATATTTAAACTAAAGTGAAATCACGGGTTTAAAAAAGATAACCAGTGCAAAAGCAGACTGATGTATTCAGCAGAAATCTGCTGCAAAACACATCAAAGGAAGTTACAAGAACAAAGTGCGAGCACAGTATCATCTTAGTAAAAAACAACATAAAACCACATTGTGTTTTTGTTTCACACTGATGTTCTTTTCATTCATTCTTTCCTGCTTGTGACGAGTTCAGATTGTGACCTATTTGTAGCTGATGAATCTTTTTTTTTTTTATTATTATTATTCATTACTATTATAGAATTGCTGTGATCTGCATGCCACAATCGGGCGTTTGCTATGGGACGTCCAACCCTCGTGGGTACATGGCTTTGAAGATTCGTCACCTGAGGATTCTGGGATTTGAGCCTGTCTGGGTGAGATTACAGCTGCTTTACTATCAACACTTCAGCATTTCACCATCCCATAGTAACACACCACAACAGACAGAGTCCTATGTGCTACACACTGATGAGCAAAAACTGTATAATTTCTTCATGTGGTATTTTGTAGAATTAGTCTGTTGTTGAACAAAGTGACGTGCTTCAAGTACGGTAATTGTACGATGACTCAAAGCAGCTGGTTTTTGGACTTTTTCCATTCTCGAGCTTTTTCATGATGCTCAAGAAAAATCACTTTCAATATTATTGCAACTTGTCACATAAAGTCTTCTGTTTATGCACCTAAAAATGAAATTTAGTACAGGTAGATGTGGAAAAATAATGCTCCCCTAAAAAATATACAAAATAGATGGAAAGACACATGTACAGTGTTTTTCTCAAGTATTTTGCCTCCTTTTGTTTTAACAAAATTTTTTAAAATTAAATGAATTGCATTACCCATAGTTTTGACCATAAAATTAGGATACAGTGTGATTTATTCCTGATAAGAATGTGTCTGAAAACTATTTTATCCCAACTTAATGGCCAAGAGTGTAGACTCATGTTCATAAAAAAGAAAAATATATACAGCTGTTGTAGCCTTACGTATAAAGTGACAAACAGAACTGCAGTTTTTTGGATCCAGTGTTCTCAAAAACACAGCCTGGTCAAAAAACACATCTGTCATTGAACAGTCTGTAAACTCTCAGCAAGTATTTGCTGTAATATTTTCAAAAAGGTTTATACGACGTCACATTGATTTCTGTCATCTAATAGTTGAAACGACCCCGAATCACACAGAGTTCCCACAAGATCTTGAAAAATCTTGGATTTACTAATCTGCATTTAATAGCTTTTTAAAGAGTATTGAAAAGCCATTGTTTCATATGGCAGGTTTTACGTTGCCATAAACTTGTCTGTATTGTGTGTCAATTTCTGTTAAATGTCTTAACTGCATAAAAACTCACGTTAGTTGACTCGGTTCCACATATTCCAAACTGATAAATTATACTGAAATTAAGAACCGTTTATCACTAACTTTTCAGCTCCTGACAGGAATCAAGGTGTATGAGTAAATGTATTTTCCTAAATTGTAGTCTAGGAGTTAAGCATTTTTGCCAGTACAGTCATAATGTATTTATTGCCCAGTCAAATGAGCAATAAATTATGTTGTAAGTAGTCTTAAGAAGTCTTACATTTACTTTGTAATAACTTATTGGAGCCCTGGAACACGGCCTACACAGGCACTATGCATGATGGGTACTCACTTCATCCATCCACTCATCAGACCACATGACTTTTTTTGTATCGAAATCCACTCCAGTCTGTCTTCTCTGTATCAAACTCGGGCTAAAAAAAAACTGCAGTAATTTCTCAGTGTAAGGTTCTTATTGATTTGCTTTAAACAAAGATGCCTTTTTCCCTTGTTTTTTTTTTTACATACTGAAAACCATGTAATATTTGCTACCAAGAGGACATGTTATATTTTGTTATAGACCGAAGTGGTGGATGGTGCATTGTGAGTTTCACTCTCGATCAGCCGAGTTTGAAACGATGCAACGTGTCTAAAGCCCGTTCTCCATTTTCCAGGTAACAGAACAGGAGCTGCGTTCTGTATTTGAAGAGGAGAGGACAAAGCTTCTCAGGGAACGACTATGTACAGGCAAAAGCATACCAGATACACAGCCAAGTGCACAGCAGCCGGAAACCTAAAGACTGATGCGGTTTTATTTGAGCCGGTGTTTAAATATAGAGGCAGCCTGAAAAAATATTCAAATTTAAAAAGCAATAGTGTTTTACACGGACTTATATTTTTCTGTGTATTCTGTGATCCTCTGCTGAAATCAGGTCCTAATCCTGACATAATAGATCATTTTCGTGTCACTGGTGCAACTACTTGTACAAAATGGCAAAGTGTTGACTCACACTGTGTAACATATTAAGTAAATGATGTTGTGAACTAAAGCCTGTATGAGTAAGACCTTTTTTTTGCCGTTTATTCTTTTTCTCCACTTGCCAGCAAATGGGTGGGAAGCAAATGTGTCTTTAGTGTTTGTTTTCAAATTGTCTGCCGCACTCTGCACTTACATAAGAATATAACAGAAACAATATGTGAATCTTGCCAAAGCTTGTAGTAGTTGATGAGTAAGACCAGCGCTACTGAATGAAACCAATAAAACCAGTGTGCGCACTTGCAGAAACTGCAAGGTGAGCAAGGTAAAGGTGAAGTGGCTTTGAAGCGGAATGTGCAACGAAAAAGGAAAGAAACAAAGACAGGAAACGGTGCAGATTGTTATGGTTTGAAGTGTTTGCGTTCCCCCTTGTTTTATATCTCCATATCTGTGAGAAGAGTCTGCCGTGTGTTTTTTCTGAGAACCGAGAGGGAGCACGACATGATCTATATCAGAGATCTGTCGTGTTCAGATTTGAAGACAGTCTGTGAAACTGGTCATCTCATTCACACACATTGATAAGGCGGTGAAACCCTCTGCACGTGGTTAAATCCCCCCCATTCACATTGAAGTGGTCTACTTCAACCACAGAGATGGGGGACACGACTACAGAGCTATATGTGAGAAACCGGAAATGGAACAGGAAAAACTGAAACTTGTTTTACAGAGCCGCATTTTTTTTTAAGTTCAGAAACATTTCATTTCAACAAACACGACTACATCCATACATACATAAGACTTTAACATAAAATACTTGTTAAATGTTAACCAGTTGCTTTTTTTTTTTAAAACAAATTTTCCAACTCTTAATCATTATAAAGTCTTATGTATAAAAGTAGGTTATAAATGTAGAGTTGGTTGTGTATGGATGGACTTATAATTCAGTCCGTTCATGGCACTTAACAAGTAACATGGTCTACTCTTATACACACAGACCTGAAAGTGTTAATGTCCAAATATGTAATAGAAATAAGCGCAGCACTTTCATCTTTAATTGAAAGGATTTAACAAAAATATTGCCTCAAATTGTGTGGGAATTATAACTTTTAAATAATTGTCATGTTATTAATTATTCATTGCAGTGTTTAAAAAAAATAGAAGGAATTTGTTGAAAATTATGGTAATTTCTAATGCAATATTTTCTTGAACCAGTTGAAGTTAAGCTTCAAGTCACATCTGGATTGTTCTGTTTCAGAGTCACTGTGGTGAACGGAGGCAAAAATGATCCGGTTTGTCGCTGTACAAGTGTAATTTTAAATGAAGACTCATTACACAATATTTCCTGCACATGTTTTTCATTATATTGGAATATACGATATATACACTTGTCTGGTACTATGACCTTATAAGGCACACAACTTCCATATTTACCATTATAAACAGGATTGGGCAGTATTAAGGTTTTCTATGATCACGCCTAATAAGGCACTGACAAGCACTTAATAATGGCTTAAGAGCTGTTCATAACTGGTCACAGGTGAATATCTACCGTGAACAATAGCTGTGCAAACTGTCAAGATGAGACGCATTGATTTGATCAGAAGTGTCGCGGCGTCGGGGTCTGAATGCCTCTCTTCTTCCTGCGGTCCTTGGAGGGTCTGGGTTTGGTGTTCATGTAGTCACTGTTGGAATCTGTTCTTTTCAGTTTGATCTGGAGCCAAAACACAAGTGAAAATATAACTGACGCATGGAAAGTAGCTATTTTTGATACTTCAGTGGTACTTTTCTGGTAATACTTGGTTAGTTTTAATTGAAACAGTATTTTTACACAGTGGCTTCAGAACATGTAAATGTTTAAGGGATGTATTACCCAGTTGAGCACAGCGACGGCAGTTGCAATCAGGCTGTAGGTGCAGAGAAATACCAGCACTGTGATCCAAACTGGGCCCAGATCCATGTGACCTTCTGCCTTTTTACTCAGGCACTGATGTTCTTAACACGCACAATGAGGATACAGTCAGAATGAATAAATGATATTCTCCTATTTGCATTAACCCATAAAGACCCAAACATCCACCAGTGAGCAAAGCCATCTGCTGATCCAAACTGTTTAATGCCTGTCGATCCATTAATACTATCAACAAACTTTCTTTTGTATTTTCCCCTTCAGGGCTCAACATTTATGTTTTCCTTAAAAAGAATTTAAAAATTGCCGAAACTTGATACGAAATGTTGTATAGAAATTGTAAAGTGTAAGATATGTTGTTTTTTTTTTATTCTTTTTTTGCCTTTGCCTGAAATAAAAACTTATCAATCAAACCACAACCAATTCAATTTGCATATTAGATTAGGCAGGAGATTTTACATCAGATGCCCTTCCTGACACAACCCTCTATATTTATCCATTTATCCGATTTCTATATTTTAAAGAGACACTGCCTTGTGCACCCCTGCGACTACAATTGTAGGCACTATCATGAAGGGTCTTGCCCAAGTCACCACACTGGATGCTGTTCATTTTGCCAAGCGGGAATCGAACCCGTGTGCCACTCTGGCGCCATTACCAAATCAGTTATCAGAGCCGCACCATGAATCCACCACAATCCAATAATACTACCAATGCATGCAAGTAGTTCGGGTAGAACACAGTTTGCCATGTTTTCATAGTTATCAAATATGACTCATTTGGATTCTCAGAGGCTCCGTGATTGCCATGGAAACACTGTCATCATCTACAGCACTGATTCACTAGTAAAACCCATGGAGTCAAATCAGTGACAGTCGATGGACACACTGGGTTTCTGTTCAATTACTGATTTATCTTCAGCTCAGTTGTTAAGGCACTGAGCTGGTGCATTGGGGACCTGGGTTCAATTCCGGGATGAGCGTCCAGTGGGTGTTAGTCAGCAAGGGCATCCGATGTAAAAACTCTGCCAAATCAAATATGTGAATATGGTGACCCCAGAAGGGGAAAAGCCGGAAAGAAAATCATCTTCACTGAAAAAAAAAAAACTTTATCATCAGTGACACAATCAGTCACTTAAGCCTGTAAAGCATTAAATAATTTACTTTAGTATTTTTTGTCAACTGTGACATCAAGACTCATTCATATAATAGAAAACACCTTTTAAAATAGGTGTCCACTGTAATGACCACAATGCATGAAAGGGTCAAATACAGTGGAATCCCACAAAATGCACAGCATAATATAAGAAATGGTGATAAATCAATCAATCAATCAACAAAAGGTGAATACAGAGGGGGAAAAACTATTTTGGATTTACCAGATTAGTAGCATTGGGTCTTCATGGGTTAAAATTTCAACATGTTGTGAATATTTACCTTGTACCAACACCAGGATCTTTGGAGAACCCATCTCCTTTTTGACCGGCGGAGGGTACGTGGACTTGCTCTCACATTTATAAATGCCGTGGCTGCTGGTGTTGGTGACGGTGAGAGTAAAACCAGGCCGTTTCTCCAACACCGTGATGTCGGACGATAATTTACGATCACAGTAGAATGTGTTGTTGGTGATGTTACACACAGAGTTGAAAATCACCTTTTCATTTTTGATGAGGTTTAACATCACGCCTTTAGTGTCCAGGTTTGGACATGGGACACGCACGCTGTCTCCTGGGGCTGCACACACAGTTTTCAGCTGATCTGGACAGAAAAAAAAAATGTGGCAATGAAAAAGGAAGAAAGTCTTCATTATGCATTAAGCTTAGTGATTGTTTTTGCTTTTGCGTTTGAGACTTTTGTTGTTTTTTTAAATAGTCAATGGATTATATAGCACTTTTCTACAAATAGTCAATGGATTATATAGCACTTTTCCTCACACACACACACACCAGTGGGTGACTGCTATCATGCAAGGTGTTGCCAGCCTCCACTGGGAGTAACTTAAGGTTCAGTGTCTTGCTCAGGGACACTTCGACATATGGACAGGTGGAGCCAAGATTCGAACCGACGACCCTTCAGCAATTGGATTCTCTATCACAGCCGCCCAGATTATAGAACATTTTATTTTTCATTTCACATAGACCAACATTACAGTTACATCACCCAAAGCAGGGTCAGACACAACAGACAAAAGCACAAACAAAACAAAAAATAAACAAATAAAAGACAGGTACACTGATGAAAGGGGTGAAAATTAGTAAAAAAAAAACAAAAACATTTGAGGCTTGATGGTAGTTGTGTCTTTGTAAGTTACACCTTTGCAGGAGATGCTCTGAGCCATTTCCTCTGCAAAGTCGAATTTATTTGCATTAATTTCCCTAACTGAAGTCAGACTTTGAAACTTGTCATTTCACAGGTACTCCACCCCCACATGGAATTAGTTCAATTTTGAGTGTTTGCACACTTTACCTCTGATGATGTCACATAGGACCTGACATTTACAGCGCAAGTGGCACCCTGGAGTCGGTTATTGTGACTCAAATGCACCTTGAAGATGTGGTTTTTACGCGTGATACTGCCTGTAACATCAGTCATGTAACTAACCCCTTCTGCACAAACCTGCTGTATGTTAACCCATACCGCCACACAGTATGTGTCTGCAATGGTCAGATTCATCAAACACGAGTGAGTTTTTTCTTTCGGTTACTGTTTGTATCCTTAAAATGTAATTGTGCAAAATCTAGCAATCTACAAAAAGCCAAATCAAAACTGAAATCGCAAACCTCAGTGAATGCAAACACAAGTTAACCACACGTGTACAGGGAAGTAAATGGTATCACTGTCACAGCTGACAAAAACAATTTTTAGAAGCATTTGATTGACGTGTAACGGTCGGAGCATCAGGACACTTATTAAGGACGTTATAATACAGATCAAAGAGATTTTGCGTACAGTTGAAGTCTTACCGTTACAGTGGCAGATGTTCAAACCCTGAGTGGCCTGAAAAAACACACATCCCAGGAGGGTGCAGACTGTCTGGTAAATGCTCATCTTGATCCCTGGCACCACGGTAATTTATACTCGTCCTCGTCAACCTAAACCCTGGGCCTCCTCCAGCCTGACATCCTCAACTCCATGCTACTGTGATACCATCAGCTCTGCTCTGAGTGCATGCTGCATCATATCCTCAGTGTTTCTCTGATTGAAGCACTCCCACAACGGTGCAGTGACTGAAGCACGCGCTCTCTCTCTCACACACACACACACAAACTCTGAAGGGAAAACATCCTGTGGCAGTAAACACCTCCTCTTTTCTAGTTTCGTCTACAGTTTCTGACCTATGACCTTTGTATCTGTTACAGGCATGGCTCAAGCAAGCGACAAAAGTGGCAACGCACACCAATGCTGCCATGTCCAATCAAGGTATAAAGGTATAAAGTGCAAAGAGGCTCTGGCCGTGAGTGCACTGCCAGAGACATCCTCTGAAATGCGCTCAGCTCCGCCCAGCTCTCAGCTTTAGTTAGTATTCACTGATGACCCACCCAGGTCTCCTGCCAAAAACACATCAACAGAGCACATCACAGAACCCAGGTGGGGTCATCACATATCACACTGGTGTAGTGTGTTTTTTGGATCACAATTTCATTTGAGGACAAGCCCTTTAGTTTGTGTTGGTGATGGAATGGGATCTTACTGAGGTTTAAATCTGTGGCACTTGTACGTTGACCATTTACATTTTTCTGCAACATTGGACTTTTCCTAAACCTGTGTTTGTCTAAATTTTATTCTCCATGTTTTTATCTGTTTGTCCTGCATTGAATTGATTAACCCTTTCATGCATAGTGGTCACAACAGTGGAACAGCTATTTTAAAGTTGTTTTCTGTTATATGAATGAATCTAAATGTCACAGTTAACAAAAAATCCCCAAGTGGGTTCTCATAATCCATGCATTTTCATGAAGGGTAAATTATATTTTTATGCGATGAAAAATTATCAAACCTATGCTAAAACTCTATAGACACAAAGGTGATACATGTCTACTTCCTTTCTTTCTTTTTTCCCCCCCAATATGTGATTCGGCAGTAAAATAACCAAGAAAAACTCCTGATGAATGAGCTCACAAAACTGTGACTCTTAAAAGAATATGATTCATTCCTTAAATGGTTTAAATAACTGTGTTATCATATATAGAGTAGCATAATGGAGTTCAACCATCAGCACCCACAGGACTTAAATGCAACATATTTCAACATATAAATGCAATGAAAATATCAGTCTGTAACTACTGCATTGTCAACAAATTTTCAGTTAACAATTATTACTGCGTCTTAACTTTTACTTTAAGAACATATATATGGAATTAGATTTGGCTCAAAATGTTCAAGCAACACTTATTAAAAGTAAAACAAAAAAAATAGATTTGAGAAAGAAATGGGTCAAAACGCAAGCAAAGATTCAGGGAAGTCAAACAAAAAAACAGAAGCGCAACCAAAATAGAGGGAGGGAGAGAGAGAGAGCGTGTGGAAACATAAACAAAACTACATGCTGTATCAAAATAAAATACAGAGTTTATCCAAGTTATTTGTTTTCAAGTGAAAATTTTTATTTTTAAGTTTATTATTTTTTTGGTTGATTTAATCTATTTCTTTCTCAAATCCATTTTTTTTGTTTGACTTAAAATAAGTTTTGCTTAAACGTTTTGAGCCAAATCTAATTCCATACATATGCAGTAAATGCCATTTCTGTTATTATTGTTTTTATGCAACAAAGTGCATCATTTAATGTTCTGAAGATTAACTTGAATATAAACATATATAAATGGACAGATATTAATACAAAAATAGTTCAACTTGATTTGACCACACACAGACCAGCTCATTTCAGTTCACGGGTCACATTCAGGTAAACTTGATCTGAACTGGGCCGAACCAGTAAAAAAAAAAAGCCATAATAATATATAATGTCCAATCCAAATGTTCTCTATGGTTCAGAGCAAAAAAAGTCAAATAACATGATGAAAATGTTGACAGCTAAAGATTATCCTTTAAAGCACCAATGAATAAACAATAGCAAACTGAAAAGATAAGTGTAATTATGACTTAGACTTCCTTTATTGTCATTACACAGACACACACCATGAATCTGGTAACGAAATGTCATAGAATTGTCAGCTGA
>JAPTHA010195828.1:0-11381 GCA_029814585.1 Gymnapogon annona | reverse complement strand
ATATACAGTAGTTACAACAGTCAAATATCAACATATATTATAAGATATGAACAATGATGGTGCAATAAAAATATGGGCAAAATTAGACAATAATATATCAATATAGAACGTGGTAAGAATACAAAATCTAAATGTCGGTATAAGAGTAGACCATTTAAATTTAAATACAAAAAGTGCGTTAAAGGTACCAATATTCTGGTTTTATATGTTGTGTGTGTTTGTAGATGCACTTTGATATGTATGTTGTGATGCACACGTGTAAATGATAAACTGAGCCACTGTATTGGTAAAATGTAACTTATTTTTCTTTGGACATTTCAGGTTGTTCATATTGCACCACATTTTTTCAATGGATAATTTGTAGTTGTAGACCTTTTCATTATGTAATTTAAAAAATTTACACTAAAACAAAGACCCAAAAATAGGAGTTGTTATCATTTTGAGGTTATCCTGTTCTTCTGGTGCTGGTCTGATGCACGGGTGTGCGTGTGTGTCACTGATGTCAAACCCCCGGTGTTTGTATTGGACACAGTGCGTGTCAGGTGAATGTGCAGATCACACACATCCACACTGCACCAATACAGCTGATCCTTATGTAACTCCTCTGGTGAGTCAGGAGAATTGACTGCCCCACCCCCACCCCCATCCCACCAACCCACACAATCCCATCTGGATTACTTTTATACTGAATTATGTTGAGATTATCCCACCACTGCAGCTGGCGTTGGCTGTAGAAGCTGTCGGACCGTGCACCGCAGAAATGACCTTTAACGGGAGGGAATTCGCCTCCTTTTATTCAGCCGCCAAACCTGGAATCAGACACCACTGGTGACATTCCACACAGTGGGCACCAAAGTAAAGTAGGGCAGAAGAAAATCCATACACGTTACGTAATTTGGAAATCAGTGGCTGCTACGCACCAGGAGTCAGATCAACATTAGAATATGCTCCAGAATACATCACAGTGACAAAAGTATGTGGACACGTTGAACTCAGGTGCTTGTTTTCTAACAGGGTTTGGGATCATGAGGTTCAAATCGATAATGAGGTTTTATATCGTACAGAAGCATAGAGGTGACAAGGGGTAAAAAAAAAAAAAAGTTGTTCAAACAACTTCATCTTCTCATTTGAACGACTTCACATATGACCTCCCATGATGCCTCAGTGCAGGTTAGTAGGGCTATGACTGATTTACAGAGCAGTTCAGAGCATTGGCGCGCAGACCAGAGATTGGAGAAGGTGGAATGATGGATGGAACAACCTATAGACATATATAACATCAGCAAACTAGCATTTACTCTGAATGAGTTCGTTCGAACGACTTAACGATCTTGTTCGAACGACTTACCAATCTCGTTCGAACGAGTTCGGTAAGTCGTTCTTCAAACAAGAAGACAAAGTCGTTGGAACAACTTTTTTTTTCTTTACCCCATGGCAGCTTTGCGCTTCCGTAATATCGGAATGAATGTCACATTATATTTGGAGTTGGAGGTATTTAATCCTTTGTTTTAACCAGTGTTTCCGTTGTTAAGGTTTTGCATTGGCCAGGTTTTTCTTTATGGTTTTCTTTTGATGATGGCAGTACACCGCCAATTTTGGCCTCATACTATGTTGGCTCATCCAAGTCCTTTCTGGCAAAGTTTAAATGGTCAACTTGGTTCTTGAGAGCAGAGGACGCCGTTGTCTATTCATTTTCCACCTGATTGTATATACTGTACTTTCTGAGCTATAATACGCTTCAGAGTATAAGTCACACCAACCAAAAATACATGATAAAGAAGAAAAAATGTATACAAGTTGCACTGGACTTTACATGAAATTTTGGGGGCAATTTATTTTACAAAATCCAAGACCAAGAGCAGACATTTCATCGTAAATCTAGCTGCTGGATTACCATTTTCGGTGTCACATTTCACTACTCGCAGCTTTTAATCTGCAAAATGTGGTTTTCTTTTTGGGGTCATTGTTGTTCAGTCTCTCTCTGACGTCTTTATGAGTTAAAGCTAATGTTGAAATGTTAGATGTTCAGTGGTACAGGAGTATCAGATACTGCTACATAAGCCTACAGTGCTCTTGCGTGGTTGTCAGTGTGAAAATAACAACCATGTGTAGTTATAGATTTAAATTAGAATATTCACATATAAGTTGCACCTGAGTATAAATCACACCTCAGCCAAACTATGAAAAAAGTGCGACTTAGAAAACTTGGAAAACACTGTACATTTACAGTATATTCTATGCTCCCACAGAGGCCTGCGACTCGCTGAGTTGATTGGAGGGTTGGTCTTTACCTGCTTTGTTATTTCTCTGGTACTTCTTGGCGTCCAGTGCTGAGCAGAACTGTCCTGGTCCGGAGCACCTACTACTTGTAAATAACTCTGAGTCTTTTGGCAGTGGTCTGGGAGCGTCCTAAGGTCTCATTCCCTGTCAGGGCTGTTGATGTGTGTGTGTTAAAATTGGACACGACACTAGTTTGGTTGGTTCCTCTTTGTTTTCATAATTTTTGTCATATTTTTGTCGTTTGTCATTAATTTTGTACATAGTCCAATTCAATGACCAATCAATATTCCAAGCCTTTTATTTTACAACGGTGTCGCTCCAATCAATCCAGTCTGGTCCAACAGTCATTATACAGATGCAGATAAAAGTCATATTCCACTCAAGTCAAAGACAACAAGGAGGCCTTTCTTCCACAACCTAAAGAAGGTCCATTTATTTAGTGCTTGTAAGACAAGTGACTAATTATCCTGACTGGCAGTGGTTGAAGTGTTAACTCGATCATCTGAGGGAGTAGGAGACGAACAACAATGTACTTTTTGCCTCCAGCCAAAAAGTTGCATAATATAACAGACTAGGACACCAGATGGAAGTAAACAACTACAAAAACAAAAGAACAGGCTGGATTTCAGACTGAGCAGTGCAGAACCCGAAGCCTGCGGACAGCGGAGGTTTCATTTATGTAACATTACAGGGGAAAAAAAAAAAAATCAGTTGTTTTGTTGCCGTGTCGCAGATGCCAAATTAAGTGCACTTTGATCTTTTGAATATATACAATAACTATGATGCATGTAATAACACCGCTGCCGTCGTCTATGTCTATGCTGCTTTGGTAAAGGCTCTCGTAACAGCATTACCTTCTAACCCCCCTCCCCCCTTGCAGTCCGTGCTGCGTGACTTGGCAGGCTTTCATTTGGGGTGGGGGGTATAAGTAGCAGAAGCATAATTAATATGAACAAAATGGAGTATCGCTAAATAGAAAAAAATACAATAAAATAAGCAACACATAGCTGTTGTAATGTTAATTAAATACATTTCCTCGTTTTAGGTGTGCAGATGGTTTCAGTATCATTAACATCAGGGGTCAAAGGTCACCATGTAACACGTGCACTCATTGTTGAAGGGCACCTCATTAGAAACAGGGAAATATGGAGGAGAGTTGCAGTTTTGTACGACTTAATCATAGAACATCACTGTATAACACACTTCACACCAATGTGTCTATAAAGCATCTGTTTGATAAAGTGGAATAAAATGATTTCACGATTGAATTGTGGGGAAGTACTTTAAATAATTGAGTTAAAGTCCTTAATGGGCAGTCAGTAACGTGATCATTTGGCATAGAAGCCTGTTTACGTCTGCATTCTACTTGAGCTCAGGTAGAGTACGCTTCGTCTCCGGAGTAAAATGGCAGGTCGTCTCATCATCATGAAAACTTATCTGCCGTGTAAACACACTGGGTTCTGTGAAGACCTCCACAGATGGAGATGACACAGTTACCAGGCAGATGGTGCCGCTTTGTAACAGTGATTCATCCACTACACTCAGCCATGGGGTCCTTTTTATACTGGACCTCACGACCAATCTGGACTCGTCTACTGCACTCACACACTTACACAGAAATACTGGCATCTGTACAACTCTGACATTCTACCTTTACATCTTATGTCTCCGCTCTATACCTCATCTGAATGTCAGCGCTGAAATGTTTTTCTTAATGCAATCCACCAAATTACTCTAAATTCCAGACTTATGTTTAAAGAGGATGGTTAGCTGTATGTAGCTGCTTTTCTTTTATGACGTGTTAATGGTCTCATTGCTTTTTATCATTATTATTACCATTACATAAACACATATTATTTTTTTATTATGTGTTACTATGCAGGGTGTCTGTAAAGACTACACACATGGGATAATTGAATGTCTTTGATTTAATTAAACTGTTAGTTAATTATTAATTGTCTTTTCCGTAGTAATTAATTGATGGTTTTTATAATAAGTAATTTTTTTAGGAAACACGAAAAACTTCATTAGGATTTTAGTATTTGATGATTGCGGCCTTATGTTTCCAGAAGTTCTTGTGACAGTAGCATTAACAACAACGGCAATCTCATCTGTGCAACATTTTGCACTTTCCAACGACTGTAACTCCTGCACCGTTATTCACAAAATCCATACGGCATTGCAAAGCTGAGGCCCTGATCTTTCCGACACTATATATAACAGGAAAACAACAGTTTAAAAGACTTCCACACAGGCTAAAGAACACCTGGAAATGTAATACTGAATGTTCGAAACCAAAAAGCATGTTTCTCAAGCTAATTTCTACAATCTCAAAAGGTTTCATCACGGACATTTACTGTTTGTTTCTCAAAACAAATTTGTGAAAAACCTTTGTCAGTTTTTTTCTTTAATAGTAATAGAATAATAATAATACTGATAATTAATCAGACAGATATTGATGGTGAAATTCTTCCTGAAAACAAACGTGCAAAAAGAATAGTCAGAGCAGATGATTTCTGACAATTTTATTGTGAAGGATACACGGACGCACCTGTTGCAGTGGTGGTCGTGCATTAAATGACAGTGTTTTGTGCTGTAGAACCCCCGCAGTATCTGACAAATACCCTGATATAAATGTCCAGGGCTTTTTGTCACATCATGTTTCGCTGCATGTTTTATTCCTTTTGGGCCTCATCGCCATGGTGACACAGGAGCCACAGATCCATTTCTTTTGTGTCGCAGATGCAAATAACCTTTTAAAGACATATCAAACACAATAAAGCCTGGGCGCTGTTGACCTTTTCCTGCACCTCATTATGAAAAGTGTTTGCTTCGGGTTCAGCTTTAGGATTAATGTCACAATTTGTAATCAAAATCCTTGGCAGGAGCAAAACTCTGAGAGAAAAAAACTAGGTCATCTGTGGGTGTTGGGAAGTTAAAAGGATCTTTCTGAGCCGAGTGGCTGGGCTGATGAGTGGCATTTTTATTTGTCATGGAAATAGTGAGTGGGTGAGGGATGAGAGGCAACAGTGATAATAGAAAGGACCTGGCGGGCAGGTGTGTACTTGGATATATGAATAAAATAACGACTCACGTGTGTCCCGTTTCAGCCATTATCACAAAGCATCGACAGTCTCTTTTGTCTCCATAAGGTGTGTTTGCGGTGCCTGTAATTCAGCCTTCCTGACATTTTTCCCACCTTTCGTTCTGCAGCCGAGTCACAGCCAATAGAATTAGGCTTTCACAACTAGAACAAAAATAGAAGCGCTTGCATAAATATCCCCCTTATCGACTATTCTGGTGAATCCTCCTCCTATATTTTGTATTGAGATGCTGTTCAACACTGTTTGTGAATGTGCTTCGTGACCTTTGACCTGTTGTTAGTTTCACGACATTCTACTCAGTTCGGATCTTTTTTTTTAATCTTGTTTGGATTGTTGACTCTCATAACTAGTCCGCTATAGCAATAGCATCCAATAAAATAGTGTTTTTGCCACTTATACCTAATGTCACTCATTTGCATCATACGTTTGGTACGTGTTATATTCTAATGAACAATCCCACACTTGATTTATCATTTCCATCTCCAGCGCCGATCACTCAAAAAATGACAAAGACAAACCAAGTCGCATGGGAAGAAGTGCAGTCATGTGATGGAAATATACACTGCCCTTCAAAAACACCCTCAAGTCTCTGAAGAGAAACAAGTGGATTTGAACAATTTTCCGACTCAATTAATAGTTTCCACGTGTACACGACAAGGTACAGATCACAGTGAATCCACAAATACACAAAACAGCAAGGTGTTTGTTTAGGTTATTCCCATATTTTAAATTCATGTACAAAAAAACGTGACAAGAAAAATACACCACAGAAAAAATGAACAAATATACACCACTTAACACAGTAATAAGAGAAAAACGTATAAAAAATTAACTGAAGTAAACAGAAAGTAACAAAGAATGGGCAAAAATAGATAAAAAAAAATACTGCCGCTCAAAAAAAAACATAAATATGAACAAATTAAAGAGTGACGAGAACAAAACACAAAAATAACAAAAGATTTACAATTACAATTCTTTTCAACTGAACAATAAAGATGAAACATCTTGAGACATAATTTACATCATATTTTGTCATTTTTGATTATATTTTCATTCATTCATCTTCCAACCCACTTTATCCTTTGCAATTTGCGTCATACGTTTTATAGGTGTTATTTTTAAATGATCGAGCTAACAATCCCACACTTGATTTATCATCTCTGTCACAGCAACAATACAAATTACTTCAGAGTCACGGCCTAAACAATAGCAGCATAAATCATATCCACATGAAAATGGAATTTACGTGATTGCAGTGAACATGTTACAGCTGTTTGCGGCGCAAAGATGCCAGCATTGGCTGAGTAATTGGTCAATCGATATTCCTGTATATTTTAAAATCACAAAGACAGCAGAAAACTCCCACCAGTCTCCTGGGTTTCAGTTACATGCATCATTCTGATCCCCAGCGGCTCTCTGAGGCCCCCTAGTGGGCTGCGGCCCTCCTGTTGAGAACCACTGAGCTGTGTCTTCAGGGTCCCTCATGGCTTGTTGTGTTAAGCTTCGTCTTTGGTTCATTCTCTGTTCAACAAACGGCAGAGAAACGGAGATTCCAAAACCACTTAAGCTGCAGTGTCACTCACATGGATTTTTTGATTGTAAAAATGTATGTATGTGGTTTCTAGAGGTGGACACGTGTGTTGCGGGTGACTCTAGACGGTGTCAGTGATACTGAAACCTTGAGGGAGGAGATGTTTAGGTGTTGGATCCACTGGACACTGGATTAATGGACGAGGTCTGGATAACAGATCCGAGTTTCACTGGGAAAATGAAGGGAAACATGCATCGTGTTTTTGTATGTTTTGTGAATGTATTCAGCATGAAACAAGCTCGTGCTGTTAAAATATTCACTTGACCAAGTATACGTTTATTATCTTCAGAAAAATAACCCTAGTTAATTATTTGTTTAGTTTTCAGTTATAATTTTTTTATTTTACGCAACAGGAGTTTAAAAGAAAAGCAAAAATGGTTCATTACAGAGACTGATACTGTGAAAATATTAGTCTGTTCTTAAAAAAAATGGTTTCACAACATGATTGCACATTTAATTTTTTTTTATCTATAAGGTCTGATTGAGTTTATTTGTGTTGAAGCAAAAATTAAAGTTGTTTTTAATTTGCACACGAATCATGTGACGAAAAGCAAATAGAATGGATATGATACTGACAGAACTTTGGATATAAGTGGCAGTTTTGTCAGGGTCATTGGGGTCATAGGTCACAGCAGCACTAATACTGACTGAGGCCATTTCAGTCAGGCATGCATCAGGGCAGCTCACACACAGGACCCCACTGTTGTCATTATCCACTTCCTGGTTGTAGCCGGTCGGGTAGTAAAGGATGTGTGTTGACGAGTGTGTGCGTGTGTGAGTGTGTCTGTGAGTGTGTACTTGTACATGTGTGTGTATGTGTGTGGGATTCAATGTCCAGCTCACGTGGAGTGGAATTAAACTCAGCAAGAAACCAAAGAAGACAGGAAGGAGTAAAAGGAGAAAGAGGAGTAAGAGGAGTAGGAGGAGGGAGCAGAGGGTGAAGTTACAGAGGAATGGACACACACCTCAACAACTGACACACTCACAAAACTGGCACTAACACTACCACTAGTACTACTGCTACTACTGTTACTGGTACTACTACAACTACTGGTACTACTGTTACTGGCACTACTACTACTGCAACACACATGGAGAAGAATGTACTGAAGGATTACCCTCCCCTCAGGACTTCACACTAATCTCTATACACACACACACACACACACACACGTACACACACGTACGTACACACCTAGTTTGTGTTGTGGACAGATCTTTGGCCGGTGGATTATTGACTTTGTAGGTGGCCATATTTAAAGTCACACAACCGTTTGAGAACTGGACCTTTCACCCACGGTACAACGACTACTTAATACTTTTATGTCACTGTGACATTTAACAAGTCGGAATAGGTTTTGCAGTGGATTTTGTAAAATAGACATGATTTTAATAATGCATTTTCGTCCTCTGTAGTGGACAAGTAAAAAAGAAAAATAAATGCTGTCTACTGCAAAAACTATTCCAAAGAAGGAAAAAAAATGTAGGAACATGTTTTTTCCAGTAATTTAACATAAAAGCAGTTTTTTTTTCAACGATCTTATGCCTCAGGATGTTAATTATTAAAATCTAACTTTGAAACTAGTAATTACTGAAGTGTGTAATACTGGAAACACAACAAAACTGAGTTCTGAACCCTTCACTGCCTAAATTTATGCACAACAAAGTCAACTATTTCTGAAAATAATAGTTGCATCCTGTTTTTTCCCGTTGTCTAATGTATAAAGGCCATCTTTTTCTCTTTTTTTGCATCTCAGGAGGTTAATATTTAAAATACAACATTAAAACTAGTAAGTTACTTCAAGTAGTGAGTTACTTTTTAATTTTTTTGTAAAATTCTATGAGAAATAAACTATATGTGTTATTGCCAAATTAAGTATAGATTATTAATCTGAATATAACAAAAGCAATAGTTATGATGCAAAGCAGTGACATTGATTGCATATAGATCATTCTGTCATTTTTATGACCATTGATCATAAAATGACAGAATGCAAAAATTGTAATGATAATTAAACTGCAAAGTGTTGAAAATAAACTGTAATGTTTACGGTGAAGGTGCAGAATTGAACAATAGCCATCCAAAAATCAATCAAATGCCACGAAACTAAGAGAACAGGGCGTTGAAACTGATCTGTGAACAGTGTGATATTGACGAAAAAAAATTCTGGGAGAAAACTGATTCAATTATTGAGAATTTCTAGCAGACGTGTCCATGTTTTGTGCGTTTTCAGAATGTGAAGCGTTTTATTGATTTATTTTGTTGTTTTATTGATCCCAGAGAAAATCATTGGAGTAGCAGTGAATTGATCAATACATCAAAAAACGCCATATATCTGTTCAACAACTGCACATTAAAAGACTCAGTCCTCACATGCTGACTTTTTGCTCAAATTGTCAACAGTTGGAGATTTGGTCTTTTCGATCCCATAAAGGGGTGGGGGTGGGGGTTCACTTAAGGGTACATTGTGATTTACCTCAATCACTGCCGACACCCAGGACTGGAACAACATAAGGACGGTGGTTTATATCCTGTCAAAATGTGACGGAGCAAGAAACCACAGGAGCTTTAAAAAAAACAAAAAAGAAAAGAAAGAACAAAATCATCAGATATGGATCCAAACGCTGGATCTGGACCCGTTGTGGACCCGAGGACTGGAGTGGAGGCCTGCGGGGTGTCCATTGCCACTGCCGCCACCGAGGAAACCGCAGAAGAACCGTGCTCGCCTGCCACTGTAGGAGGACAGCTCAGCTCGGCATCCTCCTCCTTCTCCTCTTCATCGTCATCCTCCTCGTCCTCGGCGCCCCCCCCGTTGCCGCCCTCGCCTCCCATCTGCCTCACGGACGACGACAAGGAGAGAGCGACCGGATGTTCCAAGTCTTTCCCAGGACTCAAACTCTTCTCCAGAAGGTAAGACCGAGGGGAGTCAGGGGCCGGGGAGGGAACGGGCCAACACAAGCAGAAACGGCACGACCAGTCAAACCATGACAAAGACAAACCCAGTCGCCGGCGTTTTGAAGAGTACAATTACACGATGGAAGTACACACTGTCCTTCAAAAACACCGCTTCAGTTGATCATTTCCACGTGTACACGACAAGGCACAGATCACAGTGGATCCACAAATACACGCATCCAGGATGTTTGTCCAAATTATTCCCATATTTTCAATACATGTATAAAAAATGTGAGAAGAAAAATACTAACACAGAAAAAAAATCAACAAATATCCACCAATCAAACAATAAGGAGCAAAACCTCTATAAAAATGGACTGAAGTAAACAGAAAGTAACAGAGAATGAGCAAAAATACATAAAAAAAACGCCCCCTCCTCCCAAAAATATCTATAAATATGAACAAATTAAACCGACGAACAAAACACAGAAAGGACAAATATTTGAGAAAATTGTTCAAATGACACCCGTTTCTATTAAGAGGTTTAAGTAATATACTTCTGACATGTTTATTACACTTTATTTTATAGACTTAATTTCTATCTTATTTTGTCACTTTGATTACGTTTTTTATGACGTGCATTTTCCTTCAAATGATTTTAATCAATGTGAGAGCAATGAATGAGAGTGAATGTGAATTATGACTAAACTTAAATTTAATGTGATTGTCTCTCTTTGCATTTTATCCAGGGACCATTTCTTCTTCTTATTGTTTGCTCTCATTTATTTTTGTATTCCTTTTTTAAATACAGAAATAAAATTTTGTGGTTAAGTCGTCATTTTAGCCAAATGTTGGCCCAACTCAACTAGGGTCGAAGCGTGTCCCACATTTGTTTGGATGTGGTCATGGTGTGGAGTTATTGTGTTACACCTTTACAACCACCAGGTGGCGCCATGAGCTCATCCCTGATGAATGATGTCATATCAATCCGTTGCCTTCCATCATGTTGGAAGGCAGCTGTGTGGTAGTGAGAGGTACACAGTTCAACCAGTGCTGGTTTTCCAGAGTTGATTGCACCAGTATTGATTTGGGAGTAAAATTATATTCAGTCTTTAGTCTAAAGAGTTGGTTTTCCAGTATTAACACTGGATGACAGGAAATAATGTGCAATTACTTTCACGGTTCACATCAACAGTGTGGAGTGTCAATGTGCAGGTATCTGCATAATGCCACCAGCCTCAAATAATTACTTGAGTAATTTTTTCCAGGAAGCGCAGCAAACTTAACCAGAAATGTATAAGTTGGTGATTGATGGAAAAAAAACTATTTTTGTCTACAATGGAACATTTACACGGGCGAGCAGGTCGTCTGGTAACCGAAGGGTTGGCGGTTCGATTCCCGCTCTCTTCTTATGTTGTCCTTGGGCGAGACACTTCACCCACCTTGCCCATCCCTGTATGACTGTGTGTGAATGATGACCCTACGATGAACTGGCGACTTGTCCAGGGTC
>JAPTHA010195795.1:0-11383 GCA_029814585.1 Gymnapogon annona | reverse complement strand
CGCTGGCGTTTTTTCAGCGAAAACGTGACGTGTTAATAAAGTAATTATTGAACTAGTTGAATTATATTTCTTTCTTTTTTGTTGTTGTGCAGATAGACAAAAGATATTATTTATAATCGGGGCGTAGAGTTGAGGGAGGGGCGTGAATTGTTTTCTTCTTGCTAGGGGGGGCGCAACAGAAAATAATTGAGAAGCACTGCTCTAAACTAACAATTCGTACTTACACAAGTAACAGACAGGACAGAGCTGTGACCAGGAGTTGACATGCTTACGGTCCTACAGCAAGAGGTGAAAGAAGTGAGGTTTATATAGGGGAAGACACAGGTGAAAGACATGACAGTGATCAACTGATTAGAGACAGAAGGTGCGTGGCCCAGAGGTGAAGCTGACATACCTACACAGATACAGTAGGAGGGGACAGAGACAGTAAAACACACAAGACAAATAAATTAACTTGGACAGTCATATAACAGTACCCCCTCCCCCCCCCCAAGGGCTGACTCCTGACAGCCCAGGTTGGTTCTTATGAAAATCCTCTATAAGAAATTTATCTAAAACAAAAGAGGGCTTGACCCACTGACGGTCCTCTGGCCCATAACCCTCCCACTAGACCAGGTATTGCTTGCCCCTCCCTTTTATACGGACATCCAATCCGTTTACTGTGTAGACGGGACCTCCATTGACTATGCGGGGAGGTGGAGGGGAAGGGGCAGGAGGCAGGAGACATGGAAAGTGGGATGAACATTAAGTGAGGCATACAGCAGCCGGGTTCACAACCTTAGAAATAGGAAAAGGACCTACAAAGCGAGAGGCCAACTTGCGTGATACACCAGGGACTGGGAGGTCCTTGGTGGAGACCAGACACGTTGCCCCACCTGGTACTCCGGAGCCCGTCTCCTCCCCTTGTCCGTCACTTCTTTCATTCTTTGTTGACTACGTATAAACATCTGTCTAGTAGCCTCCCAGACTTTACGACATCTACGTATCTGTAACAGAGCAGATGAGACCCCCACCTCCCTCTCCTCATTTTGGAAAGTGGGTGGCTGATAACCGTACACCACGTGGAATGGAGAAATTCCAGTGGCCGATGAGGGCAGCGTGTTCTGTGCGTACTCGACCCACGTAAGGTATTGGCTCCACGATGTTGGGTTTTGAGGCACCAGGCACCGCAGGCAGGTTCCCAGGACTTGGTTGAGTCTCTCAGTCTGGCCGTTACTCTCCGGATGGTATCCAGAGGACAGGCTAACCGAGGCTCCAATCAACCTACAGAAGTCCTTCCAAAACTTAGATATGAATTGGGGACCTCTATCGGACACAATATCTCGAGGGAAACCATGAATCTTAAAAATCTGATTACACATGATTTGCGCCGTTTTCTTGGCTGAGGGCAGTTTAGGCAGGGGAATGAAATGGACCATTTTTGAGAATCTGTCCACCACGGTAAGAACCGTGGTATTACCTCTCGAGACAGGGAGCCCGGTGACGAAATCTATGGTCTGACCAGGGACGACTGGGTATGGGAAGGGGTTGAAGGAGACCTGCCCGGGTCCTGGTTGTGGATTTGGCCCGAGCACACACCCGAGCACACACCGCCACATACTCGCATACATCAGCCAGCAGGTTCGGCCACCAGAATCGTCTCCTGAGAACAAAAACAGTTCTATTAACCCTGGGGTGACATGACAGCTTGGATGTGTGTGCCCAATGTATCAACTTAGACCGCAAGGTCTCTGGAACATATAGAAGACCCGGTGGACATTGGTCAGGTGATGGGTGATCCACATTAGCCCGAACCACCGAAATGGGCTACCAAACATTGAAGTGGTAGGATGGGCTCAGGCTGCTTGGCCTTGGGCTCAGGATCAAATATGCATGACAATGCGTCAGGTTTACAGTTTTCTGATCCGGGTCTGTATGAAAGGTGAAAATTTAACCGGTTGAAGAACGAGCTTGTCTTGAGTTTAAACGTTTAGCACTGCACAGATATTGCAGGTTCTTGTGATCAGTCCAAACTACAAACTGATGCTGGGCGCCTTCCAGCCAGTGTCGCCATTCTTCCAGTGCTATCTTTACCGCTAATAACTCTCAGTTCCCTACATCGTAATTTCTTTCAGCAGCTGTCAATTTCTTGGATAAGAACGCGCATGGATGTACCTTACCATCCTTTTCTGATCGTTGGGACAATACTGCTCCTACACCCCCATTCGACGCATCCACTTCTACAATAAATGGTTGCTCGGGGTCTGGAACAGTGAGAATGGGAGAGGTGGTAAATAACTTTTTGAGTCCTGAAAGGCTTGGTTGGCTTTATCATTCCACGTGAATGGAGTAAGGGTGGATGTAAGAGCATGTAATGGAGCAGCCACTGTGCTGTAGTTGCGTATAAAACACCTGTAAAAGTTTGCAAAACCCAGAAACTGTTGTAATTTCTTACGTGAATCAGGAACTGACCAATCCGTTACCGCTTTCACCTTCTCCTCATCCATCTGGATCGAGCCCCGAGTGATGACCATACCAAAAAAGGTAACTGATGTAACATGAAATACACACTTCTCTTTCTTGACATAATTGATGTTCCAGTAGCTTTTGAAACACCAGACGGACATGTTTGACATGGGTTTCAACATCGGGGGAATAGATCAGAATATCGTCAAGGTAGACAAACACAAATCGATTTACATACTCTCAGAGAACATCATTGATCATGTGTTGAAACACCGCTAGAGCATTGGTTAATCTTTGGATTAAGAATCAGAATCAGCTTTATTGGCCAGGTTTGTACATACAAACAAGGAATTTGACTTCAGCTTGACTTCACTCTCTCTGTACAGGCGAAGAAGTACAGAGAGAAGTAAGAAGTAAAACAAAGTGCCAAAAAATAAGTGACAGTGACAGTGCCGAAAAATAAGTGACAGAATTACAATGGTGTGAAAATGGACATCAACAGCAGCTCCAATGGCAGTATTTACAATTATTTGCAATGTGTGCAAAGTGGCAGGGTTTGAGGTAGACAGTGCAGACATGTATGAGTGAGGGGTTATTGCACAATGGCCCTGAGTCTCTGTAGCTAGTGACAGTTCATCAGGGTGATGGCCTGGGGAAAGAAGCTGTCCCTGTGTCTGGTGGTTTTGGTGTACAGTGATCTGTAGCACCTGCCAGGCGGGAGGAGTTGAAATAGTTTGTGTGCGGAGTGAGAGGGGTCTGCAGAGATGTCACCTGCCCAATTCCTGACCCTGGACCGGTACAAGTCCTGGATGGAGGGCAGGTCGGCCCCGATTATTCTCTCTGCAGACCTTGATCCTTGATCCTTGATCCTTTCCAGTCTGTGCCTGTCCTGTTTGGTGGCCGACCCAAACCAGACAGTTATGGAGGTGCAGAGGACAAACTGGATGATGGCAGTGTAGAAGGTGATCAGCAGCTCCTTTGGCAGGTTGTACTTCCTGAGCTGAGGAAGCTGAGGAAGTACAACCTCTGCTGGGCCTTTTTCCGTACAGAGTCTACGTGGGGAGTCCACTTCAGGTCCCTGGGGATTGTGGTTCCCAGAAACCTGAAGGTGTCCACAGTAGACACTGTGTTGTTGAGGATGGTGAGGGGGTGTGGGGGGGTTTCTCCTAAAGTCCACAGTCATCTCCACAGTCTTGAGCGTAAATTAACCAGGCATCACTAAATATTCGTAGTGGCCTGTAGGTGTATTGAACCTTGTCTCGCACTTATCCTTAGCCTCTTATACGAATCAAATGATATGTGTTTCTAAGATCCAGTTTTGTGTAGATCTGTGCCGAGTGTAACTGGTCAAAAGCCATGTTCATGAGAGGCAGTGGGTATCTGTTTTTGATGGTTATGTCATTTAATGGAGAGTAATCAATGCAGGGGCATAATGATCCGTCCTTCTTGGATACGAAGAAGAACCCCACCCCTACAGGGGATGATGAAGGATGAATGAGACCCGCCTGTAGAGACTCGGAGATATAGTTGTCCATGGCCGTGCGCTCGGGTCCAGAAATGGCATATAAACGTCCTTTAGGTAAGGGGGCCCCAGGGATCAGGTCGATCGCACAGTCATATTTCCTGTGCGGTGGTAGTGACGTTGCCTTTTGCTTGTTGAATACTTCTGCCAGATCGTGATAGCAATCTGGCACCCCCTGGAGGTCAACACCTGTCAGTGCGGTCTGAGTGAGGCCACAGTTGATTTGTGGCATTCCCAAGCTCAGAATCTGTCCCGATTTCCATTCGATGATGGGATTGTTAGTACACAACCAGGGGTAACCCAGTACACACACTGAATCAGGAGAATTAAACAAATGAAATTCAACTCTTTCTTGATGATCTGCAATTGACAGTTGAACAGGAATGGTTTTATGTGTCACTAGAAATAAGGGGTCATCATTTATGGCTCTGGCTCTCAAGGGTTTCAAGACTGGTACACAGTGGACACCTAAACTCTTGGCCAGGGTCCAAGGCATGAAATTCAGGTCTGCGCCGGAGTCTATGAATGCAGAGCAGGTATTTATGAGTTCATTATGGGTTAATTTAATTTCAACCATCTTGCGGGGAAGAATGAGATCCGGACTAACAGCTGTTTTCCCGGTCAAAGGTGATCTGGTACACATGAACAGGAGTACATGAAGTGACCCTTCTCCCCGCAGTACAAACACCACCCTTCCTGTAGGCGGCACTGACGTTCCTCGTGGCTCAATTTTGTGCGACCGATTTGCATCGGCTCAGAACCGGAAGTGGTCGAGGTTGTTTCCAGAGTCCGGTTGTAGTTCCCCCGATTGTGCTCCTGATGATGCAGCGGTGAAACGGCCCATGACGTCCTCTGCGCCTTACGGATGACCAGCGAGATGAGACTGTCAATGTTTGAAGGAATGTCAAGCGGTGCCAACTGATCCTTTAACTGCTCGCTGATCCCATCCAGAAATGCGTCAATCAGCGCTGGCTCATTCTATCCACTATTGGTGGCCAGGGTCCGGAACTTTAGGGCGTAATCTGCCACACTGTGTTTTCCTTGGGTGAGTCTTAAGCCATCGGGCGGCCTCACGTCCAGGTGGAACGTGATTAAAGCCTTTTTTTAGAGCTTTGGTAAAGTTCTCTAGTGTTGCACATACTATCGTTCCCTGGTCCCATTCCGACGATGCCCACGCCGCCGCACGCCCCGTCAGATGGGAGATCAAGAATGCCACCTTGGAACGTGGCGTAGGAAAGGCTTCGGGGTTGAGCTCAAAATGAAGCTTGCACTGGACCAGAAAAGGGCGACAATTTGCCTCGTCTCCTGAGAATCACTGCGGGGCCTCCAGCCACACTGGGCTGCGTGGAACTGGAGCAGGGGCTGGATGAGGAGCCACAGGTTCTGGAACAGGTGCTGGTATGTTGACCCGGTCCCACGCGCTCTTTAACTGTTGGCTTAGTTGATCGAGTCGTGCTACCATAGCGTTAATGTTAGCATTATAGCGGTGTGACAAGGCAGACATGTCTTGAACCAATTGGGACAACTGTTCCTGTTGCTGTCTCAAGACTCCTTCCTGAGTCCGAATTTCAGTCTGAATTCTGGCTAAACCCACTGGATCTGTCATGGTCGGACCGTAATGTTACGATTGCAACCAGATCCAAACGCAGGTTAACTTTCAAAAAACAAGTCTTTATTTTATTGTTCACACCGAACTTAACACTTAGGTTTAACACTCACAAGGATTTAAAAAACACGGGAATATCATTTATCTTAATAATAAATTAAAATACCCACGACGGGAAAATAATAATCCAAACTACAACAGAAAACCATAAACATAAACACGCTCTAAGGCTATGATAATTTGGAACAAAATACAACCAAGAACAGACTACAAAATACAATACTCTAAACTAACAATTCGTACTTACACATGGAATCAAGGAACAGACAGGACAGAACTGTGACCAGGGGTTGACATGCTTACGGTCCGACAGCAAGAGGTGAAAGGAGTGAGGTTTATGTAGGGGAAGATACAGGTGAAAGACATGACAGTGATCAAACAGAAGGACCCAGAGGTGAAGCTGACATACCTTCACAGATACACGAGGAGGTATCTTTGACGAGGGGTCAAAGTAAAACACATAAGACAAATAAATTAACTTAGACAGACATATAACAAAAATGAAGTCTTTCCATGTTTCTGCTGTAGAACCTGAAAAAAAGCTTCTTTATCAAATCGGCCTTTTCATCTTCTGAAAAGCTTAAAAATGAAGTCTTTCTTTTTTTCTGCTGTAGAATTTGAAAAAACTAGTTTTAATGCAGAAAAGTGAGTGTTGGAGTGAATTTGCAATAGAACTTTGATGTAAAAAGCATATTTACTTTCCTAATGTGAAGAACATGGAAATTTTAAAAGGAAAATTTAAAAGCCAGTTGTATCAGACTCTAAGAAAAAAACTTTTGAAATCTATGCAGATTCACTAAGAAATCAACCATCCCACTGTTTCTTTATCAAATCGGCCTTTTCATCGTCTGAAAGGCTAAGAAATGAAGTCTCAATTCTTTCTGCTCTAGAATCTGGTAAAACTAGTTTTAATGCAGAAAAGGGAGTGTTGGAGTGAATTGTAATAGAACTTTTATGTTCACAGCAAAATTTACTCACATTAGGTAAGTAAATATACTTACCTAATGTGAAGAATATAGAATTTTTAAAAGGAAACTTTAAAAAACAGTTGTATCTGAATCTAAGAATAAAAACCTTTTAAATCTATGGACTATTTTCTAAGAAATCAAACATCCCACTGTTTCTTTATCAAGTGGGCCTTTTCATCACCTGAAAGGCTCAGAAATGAAGTCTTTCAGCTGTATAACCTTAAAAACACTGTTTCTTTATCATATTGGCCTTTTCATCTTCTGAAAACCTTAAAAATGAAGTCTTTCCATGCTTCTGCTGTAGAACCTGAAAAACATTATTTCTTTATCAAATCGGCCTTTTCATCTTCTGAAAAGCTTAAAAATTAAGTCTTTCCATGTTTCTGCTGTAGAAGCTGTTAAAACTAGTTTTAATGCAGAAAAGTGAGTGTTGATGTGAATTGTAATAGAACTTTCATGTAAGAAGCATATTTACTTTCATAATGTGAAAATTATTGAAATTTTAAAAGGAAAATTTAAAAGAAAGTTGTATCTGACTCTAAGAATAAAAACTTTTGCAATCTATGGACAATTACTAAGAAATCAGCCATCCCACTGTTTCGTTATAAAAAGGGCCGTTTCAATGTCTGAAAACATCAGAAATGAAGTCTTCCATTGTTTCTGCTGTAGAATTTGAAAAAAATAGTTTTAATGCAGAAAGTGAGTGTTGGAGTGAATTTGTAACTGTTTTTGCTCGGAATATAAATCAGTCTTCTTTACATAGGTCACTTCTGCCACCTTCTGACGCAAATGGGAATAGCACCAGAAATTGCAATAAAGAATGGGTATGCCACACAGCAAAAAATAAACTACAACAAATCATTCATTACATAAAAAAAGTTTTGTGTTTGAACGTTGATACAATTTTGTGGGAGGGGGTTATCTTATATCCCTAAAGAGTATCCCTTGAGCTCATACAGTGGTTACATGTATTGGTACCACTTGCAGCAGTTATTTTACAATTGTTACGTTTGGTAAACCTTTTTTTTATTACAATTCACTCCAACACACACTTTTCTGCATTAGAACTAGTTTTTCCAGGTTCTAAAGCAGAAACAGGGAAAGACTTCATCTCTGAGCTTTTCAGGTGATGAAAAGGCCGATTTGACATAGAAACAGTGGGTTGTTTGATTTCTTAGAAAATGTCCATAGATTTCCTATTAATATGTCCATGTTCTTCACATTTGGAAAGTAAATATGCTCCTTACATTAAAGGTTTATTACTATTAAATGCTCCAACACTCCAACACTCACTTTTATGCATTAAAATTACTTTTTCCAGTTTGCACACCAGAACATAGAAAGACTTCATTTCTGAGCTTTTCGGGTGATGAAAAGGCTGATTTGATAAAGAAACAGTGATTTACAAGGTTCTACAGCAGAAACATGGAAAGACTTCATTTCTGAGTTATTCATGTGATGAAAAGGCCAATTTATTTTTACTGACAGATACAACCTTCTTTTAAAGTTTCCTTTTAAAATTTCCATGTTCTTCACATTTGGAATGTAAATCTGCTTTTTATATTAAAGTTGTATCACAATTCACTGCAACACCCACTTTTCTGCATTAAAACTACTTTTTCGGGTTCTACAGCAATGGGTGTTTGATTTCTTAGAAAATAGATATTTTCTTAGAAATCAAACATCCCACTGTTTCTTTATCAAATCAGCCTTTTCATCACCTGAAAAGCTCGTAAATGAAGTCTTTCTATGTTTCTGCCATGGAACCTGTAAATCACTGTTTCTTTATCAAAACAGCCTTTTCATCACCTGAAAAGCTCAGAAATGAAGTCTTTCCATGTTTCTGCTGTAGAATGCAGAAACATGGAATGCAGAAAAGTGAGTCTTGGAGTGAATTGTAAACTAATTTTAATGTAAGAAGCATATTTACTTTCCAAACATAAATATGAACATGGACATTTTAATAGGATAATTTAAAAGAAACTTGTATCTCACCCTCAGAATGAAAACCTTTGAAATCTATGGACATTTTCTAAGAAATCAATCATCCCACTGTTTCAAATTGGCCTTTTCATCACCTGAAAAGCTCAGAAATGAAGTCTTTACATGTTTCTGCTATAGAACCTGGAAAAAATAGTTTTAATGCAGAAAAGTGTGTATTGGAGTGAATTGTAATAAAAAAAAAAAAGGTTTACCAAATGTAACAATTGTAAAATACCTGCTGCAAGTGGTACCAATACTATGATATGTAACCACTGTATGAGCTCAAGGCATACTCTTTTGGGATATAAGAGTGGAAGATCTGAAAAAAAAAAAAATAACCTTTTTTTTTTCTTCATTAAGCGGGGGTGGATGTGACATCACATGTGGCATGTGACTTGTTTGTGACCAAGAAATAGCCCCTCCCACAAAATTGTATTATGTAAACTCTTTTTTATGTGATGAATGATTTGTTGTAGTTTATGATTTTGCTGTGTGGCATCCCCATTCTTTAGCTTAAGTTGCTATTCCCATTTGCGTCAGAGGGTGGCAGAAGTGACCTATGTAAAGAAGACTGATTTATATTCCGAGCAAAAACAGTTCTGGATGTTGGATTATTATCTTTCATTTTTTTCTTTTCCCTCTCTCTCCTTTACTGCTTATTTTACAGCAGAAACAGTACATTCCAGGTTCTACAGCAAAAACATGGAAAGAGCTTTTCAGGTGATGAGAAGGCTGATTTGATAAAGAAACAGTGGGATGTTTGATTTCTTAGAAAATGTCCATATATTTCAAAGGTTTTTATTCTTAGAGTCAGATACAACTTTCTTTTAAAATGTCCTTTTAAATTTCCATGTTATTCACATTTGGAAAGTTAATATGCTTCTTTCATTAAAGTTCAATTACAACTCACTCCAACACTCACTTTGTTGCATTAAAACTAGTTTGTATAGGTTCTACAGTAGAAAAATGGAAAGACATCATTTTTTAGCTTTTCAGGTGATGAAATGGCTGATTTGAAATAGAAACAATGGGATGTTTGAGTTCTTAAAAATCGTACATAGATTTCAAAGGTTTTTATTTTTAGAGAGATACAACTTTCTTTTAAAGTTTCCTTTTAAAATTTCCATGTTCTTCACATTTGGGATATAAATATGCTTTTTAAATTAAAGTTCTAGCACAATTCACTCCAACACTCACTTTTGTGCATTAAAACTCCTTTTTTCAGGTTCTAAAGCAGAAACAGACTTCATTTCTGAGCTTTTCAGGTGATGAAAAGGCCGATTTGATAAAGAAACTGTGATTTACAGGTTCTACGGCAGAAAACATGGAAAGACTTCATTTCTGAGCTTTTCAGGTGAAGAAAAGGCCGATTTGATAAAGAAACATTGGGATGTTTGATTTCTTACAAAATGTCCATAGATTTCAATGGTTTTTATTCTTAGAGACAGATACAACTTTCTTTTAGAGTTTCCTTTTTTTTAGCAATATTTTTATTAGCTGTTTTCAAATCAAACACACACAACTGCACAGAAATACAGTCAACCACCAATGACAATCAATATTCACACACATACAGTACCAATGTCTGTTTAGGTTACTTCTTGTTTAAATAGTCAACTTAAACAAGAAATTGACTATTCAAAGTCCTTAGCTTTTCCTCTTACGATGTATGTGAGTCTTTCCAAAGCGACACATGATACCATTTCCATAGTCCACATTTTTTTTGGAGGTACTTCCATACTTTTCCAAAAAAAAGCAATTGTGCTCCTGGCCTGCAATAGACCAAAATCTACTAGTGTTGTTTTTCCTTTACTGGTCACGAAGTCCTTTGGATATATTCCTAAAATGCAGAATTTTGCACAATGGGGAACCTTGGTTTCCACTATTGTGGAAATAATTTGAATAACCTCTTTCCAATAGTTCTTGACTTTCTGACAGTCCCAAACACAGTGAAATAGAGTACCCTTCTCATGACGGCATTTGCAACAAGTGTCAGGAACGCCAGGGGTCCATCGATGCAGTTTGACAGGAGTCACATATGTTCTCATTAACCATTTATATTGTAGCAGCCTCATTCTAGTATTGATCATTTGTTTTTGTGCTTTAAGACAGGCACTTTCCCAATCAGATACCTCAATGTTTTCTTTAATGTCTAGTTTCCATGCCTCCAATCTGTTTTTGCTCAATTCATTATCATGTGACTGTAGGGTTTTATAAAAGATAGAGATCTGCTTCTTTCCCTTTAAGTCTGACATGACAACATCCTCCAGACGGGATAAGGGGGATAAGTTCATTTTTTATTTAATTGTGATGACTTAAAGTGTTTTAGTTGTAAGTATTTTTAAAAATGCTTGTAGGGGATTGAAAATTTTTAACAAAGTTGGTTGAATGTTAATATTTCTCCATTTACATATAGGTCACCAATTGATTTTAAACCTCTGTCTCTCCAAATTTTGAAGCCTCCGTCTGCCCGCCCGGCTTTAAAAGCCATGTTGCCCCATATGGGAGAGAAGCGTGAAAGTGGAGGGTTGTCCCCAAGTTGTTTATGGGATTTATACCAAATATCTATGTGATTTCTCAAAAAAGCATTTTTTGTCTGTCTCTTCAAAACTTTAAATTCATCTGAGAACAAGTAGTGTTTTAAAGGGAGGTGTGGTACTGTTGCTTGTTCTATTGTTACCCAGGCGAGTGGAGGTGATGATGTAAAATAATATATAGATGGGTGTAACTGAGCTGACCAATAGTACCATTTAAAGTTTGGGAATTGTAACCCTCCAGTTTCATAGGGCATGTAAAGTA
>JAPTHA010195734.1:0-11390 GCA_029814585.1 Gymnapogon annona | reverse complement strand
AAAGTTCATTTGTAGTTCTAAACATATTTATGGAGTTTTTTTACTCAGTTTTTGCTTCTCCCACGACGTTATTCCTCCTCTTACAGCATCCATTACAATTACATGCAAATAACCAATTATGCAAATTAGGCGATGATGTCATCTAGCAACTTTTAGGACAGCCAATAGCTCCTTTCCTTACTGGGGAGTTGGCAACACTGAGTTTGTTAGCTCTATTTGTCAGTCGATGGAGGACTACAGTCAGGAGGCACACCACAGTGCTCAGAAACTCCTAGCGGAACCTTCCCCGAGCATTAGGACAAGCCTAGAAGCCTACAGCGTGGAAGGCTTGCCAAAGAAGCCGCAGTTGAACCTGCCATCAGCCACAGACCACAGATGTGCTCAACTGGATGACAACCTTGGCATTATCCTTGACAACTCCGCATTATCCTTGACAACAACTTGAAATGGGCTGCGGTAAAGAGGGTCAAGACTTGGGTGGAGACTGTGTATCAAGCATGCTATGACAGATTTGGAGACCTACGAACACTTAAGAAGAGGTAGCGGAGAGCAGATCATCAGGAGAAAGAAACACTGAGCGAGTTAACCTCAGAGATACGGAGAAGCCTAGTCCAGTTTGCAAAGGGCAGAGGAAATTCAGAGAAGCCAAAAAGAGAAGTGTTGGCAGCGGAAATCATTCTTCAACAATCCATTCCAATCTGACCATCTGACCTCTTTGGCCAGCCAAAAAGTGGAAGACTGGTGTGTTCCAAGGAAGAAGTGGAAGATTCCTTCAATGCAGTGCATAGTGACCCCAGCAGGGACCTTCCACTGGGAGAGTGCCCCTTCCCAATTCCAAAGCTCAATCCAAGCACCCATTTCGACATGGCAAACTTCACTTTTGAAGAAGTGAGCTCAGTGGTGAAGAAGGGCTCGTGCGCGATCCACTCCTGGTCCATCAGGGATTTCTTATCAAATCTAAAAGAACTGAAGGGAATCCGATGCTTGGCGCTACGACAGCACCCTGAAGGACAGCGGGAACCTTGAGGACACTTCAGCCCGACTAAAAGAGTGGTTGAGAAGAGTTGACAAGAGTTTTCTGCTGGGCAGATTTAAGGTATGGTGCTTTCAGCATGGCATCATACCAAGACTCCAGTGGCCATTTCTGCTTTATGACTTCCCCGTTAACAAGAGTAGAAGCAATGGAGAGAGTCTGTACACTGTAAAACATTCCAACTGCATTTAGTTATGTCCATTTATTGTTGCTCTTTAACTCAAAGAGCTCTGACAAGTTTTTGATTTTTAACTCTGCTTTTCTGGTTTTCAAAAGTGAAATCGCCAATTTTTTCATTATTTTGGCTGATGGAAAGTTTAAATAATGGTATTATTGAAGTTAACTCAACTCACATTTTCAAGGCAGCAGGTAGCGTTTTACAGTGTAGCAGATTTATACGGAAATGGCATCCCTCCAGCGTTCAGCTCAGTCAACCTCTACAACAAGTCATCTATATTCCGTTTACCATGCTCCTCAGTCACTAAAGAGTTAAAGGCAACCAAGACAAGGGCAGCGTGCACAATTTTACTCTCCACAGACACAAAAGTCAGGCATGCAAGCGGTGCTATCAGCTGTGGCAGGAAGTGGAAACCCCTCAAAGCAGTGAAGGAAACAGAATCCTACTGGAGGCACCAGGAGCTTGGCGAAAAGCAACACACAAGAGAGAAGGCACTTGGCGGTGCAAAGGGTCCAGGAGACAGCCGAAGAAGAGCATTGCATTAAAGCAGCGAGACTGGGCTCCCAGGCAAGCTGGATGCAGTGGGAAGACCACTGTCTTGGAATGAGCTGTGGGTTACGGACCAAGGAAAGCTGCGTGCTGTGGCCGATCTTCGACCCGCACCATGCAATTTGAATATCTGGGGCAATGAACAGGATGCATCCTTAAGTCAGTGTGGTGCCAGCCTGTGCGCACTGAACCACATTCTGGCCAGTTTTCCAAAACTCTCGTGGACGACTGCTACAGGTGAAGACTATAATGTCTTCACCGAGGTCGCCAAGTGGGTCAAACTACAGAGAGGCAAAGTCAACAAGCAGCCGCCAGCACCACCAAGAGTCACAAGCTTCCATCTAGAGGGCAGAAAGGTTGCGAAAGGGAAAAAAACCCGAGAACCTGCTGCACCGTGCAACAGATTAGGAGCTGAGTGTGGTCTTTCCTCAGAAGGTCGAGCAACTACTCTCCGACCGGATATGATCCTTCTTTCTAAGAGTTCAAAGTTCATCATTCATGTTGAACTTACTACACTGGAAAGACAGGTTAGCCGTCTCTCACCAGGAAAAGAAGGCTTAAGTACCTGGACGTAGTGGAAGAGGTGAGCCTTGCTGGGTGGCACGCTAGCTTCTAACCAATCGAGGTTGGAGCTCGGGGGTTTCCCCACAATGTCGATGCGTGCAGTTTCATGCAGAAGATCGGGACTGAGCCCAAGAAACTGCAGAAGACCATCAGGGAGATAGCCACAGTAGCCGAAACAACAGCCACAGCTTCAGGTGGCTGTGGCTGTTGAGGAATTGTAGCTGGACCCCTTCTGCAGGCAAAGGCTAACTCAGCTTTTGCTGCCCCACTCAGGAGAGGTGTAGCGGTTAAGGGGTGAAACTCCTGTGACCCTGAGATATCTGCTGGGATGCAAAAGGGGTCCCCAGGAACACCATTATCCTCCACCAATTCGATCTTCAATTTTCAATCCTCAGTTGCTCCTGCAGTCTTTGCTTGTAGCAAAGAATCTTCGGTGTTTACTTCATCTGGCAACCATTCTTAATTTAAATGGCCGGTCGGAGTCCGCCCTCGCCTGCCCATATGACTCCCCCACCATAAAGGAGATCGCACTTGAGTTCCAACGAGAGATGGAGACGAATCAACCAGAAGTTGTTTTTCTACTGTGGTTTGGTAGAATTTTTCCAGGACTCCTGTCCAGATCTGTTAAAAGATCAAGCTCCGAAGGGTTAGACAGTGCTTCTGTGAGCTGAAACTCCACTCCCACCAGCTCTTACAATAGACTGGACCCTACGATCCACTATTCTCTGGAATCGAAAGTCACTTCCTACTAAGGTGAGGGCGGAACGACGAAGGAGTGAGTGATTGTCGCAGGCTACAGATATTGCAGAGATGAAGTATGCAGACCACATGATATTGGAGATGTGAGCACAGAAGGAGAGGGTACTGCTGAGTATGACACTCAGACTCTTGGCCTGTAGGGAGGCGGGAGATTCAGGAGTTGACAATTGGCGTGAGAAATTCTTGGTTGTGCGGGGGTGATGAGGCGTCATTGAACACATCTTCGCTGCTGGGTTTGGCCCGTGCTGGGTGGAATTTGTTCTGGTTTACTTGGGGGACCTTTATGGATTTAGTGCCTACTACATATTTCAGTTTTAGAGCCTTTTAATTTGAGGAGGTTGTGAGAGAACCAGGTGGTGATATCATTGAGACAGTTGGAGAGTGATGATGCTGGGATTATGGTGTTGGGTTTGGTTCAGAGGCGAATTTCGGCATCATCAGTGTAACAACAGAATTGATTTCCTAAAGATTGAACCACGTGGAAGGAGTTGGATAAGGAATAAAAGGGGTCCAAAAACACAATGCTGGGGAACACCGGTAGTGCCTGGGGAAAGATTGGACCTGTCATTTTTTATTTGAACAAACTGAAAATGGACAGTGCAGTGTAACAGATACAAATAGAAGAGAGATTGTCGAGGAGTGTGTGAAATTGTGTTAAATGTAGCAGTGAGATCAAGGAGAATGAGGATGGAAAATAGTCCACAAACAGCAGCTAGGAGGAGGTCATTTTTTATTTTTATCGGAGTGGTTTCTGTGCTGTGAAGGGTGCGAAAACAGGATTGGAATTGTTCAAAGAGGTTGTTGTCTGAGAGGTGTTTTTGGAGTTGGCCAGCAATGGTTTTTTCCAAGATTTTGGAAAGAAAAGGTAGTTTTGAGATAGGACTTTTGGAAACAAATTCAGCCACCTACCGTAAATAAATTACGCAGTGCAAAAACAACATTAGTCAAGTATTGTCTTCTCGCGAGAGTGAGCGGTCAGCAGAGCCTCGCGCAGCCACAAACGTCTCTGACCAACTCCCCTGGACCACTAACCGCTTCCCTCATTTATTGAAAATAGACGTCTCTAGTTACAAAGATAAGTATAGACACAATCAACAATCATAGTCATATCACATATCACAAGTCATATTGCAGGCTGCTTTCAGTGTGGGTTCCTTGCATAGCAGGTATCCACCCATTCCCACATCGTACTCCGCTGGTGTTCACCCAGCTGAGGTCACTCTCCTCTGCCCTCCTGGAAAAATAACTTACACACACACATTCTCTAAACATTGTTAAGATAGAAAGATTATTTCATAGACAGCCTGTCTATGATGCAAGAATGAATTTGATAACCTATGTACAGAATTCTTCTAACAAGGAAGGAAGTGGTTCTTCAGAATTGGGGTGATTATGGCAGTTTTAAGTGATGTGGTGATGAGAGGAGACTGATGGTAGTCAGGCTTTAACTAAGGAGGTGAGGAGAGGGTCGAGACAGCAGGTGGATGGTTTAGTCTCAAGGATAAGTGTGGCAATTGACAGAGGAAAGTTCAAAACCTCGGTTCTTGGACGACCTGCTCTACCTGAGCCACGGCTGCCCCAGAAAAGAAAATGACATGAAATTATTACAAAATTCAGAAGAGTGACTATGGAAGTGAAGAGAATCTGGTGGCTATATAAGTTTCTTGACAGTAGTGAAAAGAGTACACTGGAATCCACCATGAAGTTACCAAGGCGCAGAGTGTGAAAAGTAGGGGTGGGCAATGCTACGAATTTTGGTATCGATCCAATACCAACTAAATACACCACATATAGCACAAAGATTTTAAGAAATCAAAAAGGTTTTCTTTTATTAATAAAGTACAATAATAGAAAAAAATTTAATTGTATAAAAATTAAATAACTGTTCTACTCAGTGGCGGACCGTGCATTTCAGACCTGGGCCTGCAGTGATGCCCTACCCAACTTAATCCACCTCTTAAACCATAATTCTGATGCATGGCTCTACATATGATGCATTTAGATCAAAACACATACAACTGCATCACCTGAACATAAAGTCACGTACAACAGAATTATATTAGTCTTCTCAGTAGACTAATAACAGAGAATCATAACGAACTGACATCGATCAGACACTGGACAGGACGGTCCGGTACATCTGCCACGGTCCGGCACATCTGGTGCGACCGACCCAGGTGTCGCACGGTGCGACGGTCCTACTGGCACATGGACCAAGGTGCACCGCGGTCGACCACACTGATCACAGGGCACCGATCGCATGGCACCGATCGCATGACACCGTGCGGTCCCAGAAGGGAAAAAGCCAAAGGTCCCCAGAAGGGAAAAAGACGAAAGAAATAATCATCATGTATAGATCTTTTTATGGATAGCTATAACCGCTGTGAGGTAACTGATGTTATGAATTGGCGGTATACAAATAAACTTTGATTTGATTTTTGGGTTCAGGTTAAACAAGAAAGATTTTTTTTCAACTGGCTGAATATATGATGATAATTTACCCGGTCTGCTTCAGTGATCTAATAACAGATAACAATCCAGTTTCATCATATTTCATCAGTATATGAGGTGGCAAACAGGAATGTTAGGGGTCGGGGAGTCACACCATACGACCATATCAAGTGAAAATTAACAATGCTTTACAAATTCCTCTGTTTTAAGCTATTGCGTATCTCATTTTCTTCCTCCCTTCTGAATTTTTTTTATTTTGGGGGGACCTTGATGATGCCCTGGTGTTTGCTCTGCTGCTAGATTCACTACACTGGCTAAGTAGTGTATCAAACACGTGGCAATCCTGCAAATTAATTACATGCAGTGTGGACAAATGTTTGATCATATTGAAGGTATTTTCCCCCTTTGAAGAAACTTAAGCTTTGCAAGTGTTACAATATCCCTGGTGTCACCTAGTCATGTGAAATATAGCCATAAGGTGGAGTATTTCTGCCTCAACACCATGTTGGCTACGCTCTAAACAGAAACAACATAGCTGATGTATGGCATCATCCCATGTGCAAAAGAAGGTGGAGCCAATGAGCAGAATCATTAATCAGGCAGTTTCCAGGATTCCAATTCCCATCTCTATCCCATAAATACATTTGATGCCAGCCATGTCAGACTTTGATTGACAAGTGGGACTGACATCAACTCATCTCACCTCTCTCTTATTGCTTAATGTTTTTTTTTTCTTTTATTATTGGTCAAAATTCCACAACTATCTATGATGTCCTTTATTACCAGTCTATCAGAATCCATCAGGCAGTACCTGGACATGATTCCACTGCTTAACTCCGTAATTCAATACAGAAACTTGAAACACTCTTCAGATAATACAATTTTGTGGTTGAAAAGACACGTCACCAGCTGACCTTGAAAAAAGAGGTCAAGATCACTCATTGTCAATAGTTCTCTTTTCCTTGCCAAGAGGCATACACAGGATACAGTATACAAAGTAGAAATTTGTTACAGGTGGAAAAGACTTGTTGCCACTTGACCTTGAAAATATATATCACGGTCCATGCTAAGATGCATCCAGGTTAAAAAAAATGGTGCTGATATCTCAATGCATTCTTCAGATAATGTTGTTGCATCGTTGAATGAACAGATAGATAAATGACCAAATGATTGCAATACCCTGTTGCTGAGAGGTAAAAACTTGCTTTTCTTCACTGCAACTACCTGAAATAAGGAATGGCCTGGCTTTAGTTACAAAGTGTCAAGATGATGCAGATTCAGACACTAATGGCTTGTCCACCACTTTTATATGCCCTAACCTGTAAAACAACTTCTGATCAGTTGCCACAGATATCGGGTCTCTGTACAGATCCAACAGACACAATGGCAACTCATTTAAAGCAATAGAATTTGAAAGTAGGACAACATGAGCCAGATGGCAGTGTATTGATTTGCACACATTCCTCTGATGGCTAGAATAAACTCAGGAAGTGTTTCAGAAAATGGATGGATGAACATTCCTGTGATGAATTTTTTTTGCCTTTCAATGAGTGTCCACACAGTCAACATTAACGGGACTTAAACAATGACTAAATCTGTTTCCCTGCGAACACAATGCTGATGACAGACACAGCCTGCTCTCCTAGAGTGAAGGCTTGGTGTCACACATGTAGCAACAGTAACTACAAAGCCATTGCTATAGCAACAGGCTCTTCTGACAAAAGGGCAAGGACCTGTGGTGGTTCAGCTGCTACTGGTTGGAAGACATGCACAGACAACCAGCTGCTGAAATGTAGAACATCTGAATAGACCATGTTGCACTGGAAACATTAATATTTTAGAGCATACATGAACATCGCCTAAACAGGGACTAGAATATTTTCAGAGATTCAGATTATTCACACTTTAATTGGTTACTCCTTAGACAATAGTCTAAGGAGCAACTACTGAGTGTGAATGTTTGTGTGTAAATGGGTGAATCTAAAGCACTTTGGGCACTAAATGTGTGGAAAAGTATATAAGTGCAATCCATTTTGCTGTATACCTTCTTTTCTAATTGTATAAATAAATTTGATGATACGAATAATCGTACAAAAGTATGTTAAAATCCTCCAATAATAAAATTGAATATACCTTTATTAGTCCCGCGAGGGGAAATTTCACACACAGCAGCATAATATACTGCAATATACTGGGCAGCTATGTGGAGCGACGTAGAGTTTTAGGTTTACATTTACTAAAGCTAGCATAGTACGCAGATTTGTAGGTTTTCTTCCACATGCCTTTGCTACTGTAGGAGTTGCAAAGTTGTTAACTCCATGTTGTAGTACTCGATGTAGTTTCAGTTGTTGTCATAAGCGTAATACAATGCCCATTGACTGTTTTTATTTTTTCTTTGTTTTAACAGCATTAATCAAAGGTGGGTGGAGGAGTTTCTCTTGAAGAAATGCCAATACTCGCCCCAAATATCTGGAGTCATGACACGGAGAATCCTGTTCCCTCAACTCCTTCTGAGCGCCTCTTCTCTAGAGCTGAGACAAGTGTATCTATGAAGAGGACTAGGCTCGTTCCAGAGCAGGTCAATATGATTACTTTTCTGCACCACAATTGAAAGTACACATAAACTGTTACTTTGTGAACAATAATGGTCCTGGACACTGTATTCAATACCTATAATGTTCATTTTTTTTTTATAAAAGGTATTTCACTTATTTTCATTTGAGTTGGAACAACTAAGTAATTTTTAAAGTGCTGTCTCAGGCCTCACCAGGCATCAAAACTTTTGGTTTAAAGGGAAAAAAACTATTTGTTACCAGTTTTGATTCAAATTGTTTTAATAAGCTAAGAAGCATTTGCACTATTAAGAAGAAAATTTGCACTTAATTTTTATTTTATTTTGTGTATAAAATAAAAATACACAAGTTATTAAGTTGTTTGTGTTTATTTAAATGTACTATATGTTCTTTGAGGTAAAGTGCTTATGAGGCTATTTGTAATATGCACAGGAGCTTGAGTTATTTTTAAGTAAAAAATCAAAATAATCGTAATTAGTAGTAGTAATTAGTCGACTAATCAAAAAAATAATCGTAGATTAATCGACTATTAAAATAATTGTTAGTGACAGCACATCTGGAGCAGAGAAACGGCAGTGAAAAGTCCTCGCAGCCACCGTTAGCATAGCGCTTTATCTGCTAACCGCTAACAGTTCAAACATGACCGTTTATTGCAGCAAACACAGATCACATCCGTAAATCACTCACTCGCACGCATCTCCAGTCACTACCCCTCTCCTCCTTCTTCAGTCCACTCTCCCAGTGGAAAACCAACCCAAAAACGAAAGATTCCGGTGGAGTCTTTGAGCCAGTAGTCGCACAGCTAGTGCACCTGCTGCAGTGCCATAGCAGTTACTCTCCATCACCATGGTAGAACGGTTGAGTAGCTCAACCATTACACACCCGAAACCGATGGACACCCCAGTTGTAACGTTTCATTCATCCACATCCCGGTACCCGATGCCAACACTGCACCCGCTGCCTGATGGCCTGATGCCATAGACACGCGGGTCCCTCTCCAGTGTACACCCCTGTTGCACAGCAGGTGTAGACACAAACCGGCTCACAATCCAACGCTGGATGGAGGTCCGGGTCCGTGAAAGTAGCAAACCAGCTCCTACCTCACAAAAACTTAAAAAATGACACATATCCATGTTGTACAGGAGTCTAATTAACACGACCACAAGAGTCAGGCAGAAAAACTTAAAAGTAGGAAAAAAGTAGGAAAACGTTAAGGAGCTGCTGTTCTAGGCTGCCAACTACGGTGCCATGTTGATGATGATAAAAATCCACCCAATATAAACCCTCTGAAAACAAATATTTAAAGGACAACTCTAAAACCAATTTAATGAATTTATAAGAACACCCTAATAAAACCCTGATAGTGTTTCCCCCTACATGGTTTTGATCCAGCCCAAAACCCGTAACCAGTTTTACATGGTCTGATGGGGAATCTTTTTGCCTACACTGCTTCCAGGTTGGAGGTCAGGCACAATTACAGCACAGCCTCAAGCTGGACACAAGGACAGACCAGTATTTAACAACACGTCACTGAAAGACTTAAAACTATTAATAGGCAAAGTGAAGCATTTTGTGAAGCACGTAACTACTTCAGTCAATTGTTTTGCAAATACTGTAGGTTCATTACTCGAAACCTCAGCAACAGTGACCTCTGCTGACAAAAGTGCAGTCAAATGAGGCATGTGGGGGGGGCACGTAGGCACACACACTTTGGAATGAATTAAAGCTACGTTTCCAACTTGTAAATAATCAAATGTACCAATGAATCAAATGAATTAAAGCTACGTTTCCAACTTGTACAATAATTAAAATGAGTAACAAAAACCATATTACTTCTACATTCCCAACAGGGAGGGACAAGAAGCATAATCTTATTTTACCCTACTCCTTCTCCACTGCTCTGTTACGCCATTAATAATGGAGTATTATTATTAATTGATTCAACAAAAGAATGATTGCATGCATAATTAAAAACTTAATGGTTCATTGTTCCCGAAACACCATTGAAAATTCTTTAAGCACACACACACTGAGGTTGAATAACAGGCCTATTTACAGAGACGAAGGCTTGTCAGAACAGAACGGAGATTGTCGTGGGAGCCTTGTGCCGCAGAGCCTCGTCTGTCAGTAGGGAGTGTGCCACCATTCTCTCAGCAGGTAGACCGCTTAAATAGGGCCGCACCTCCAACCAGGTACTAGTGGGTGGACCCGCAGTCGCACCGCAACACGCCACACCTGGTGATTTAGAGCAGAGGGGAAACGACAGTCAAACGAAACACACACAGCAAACACAACTAGACATAACACAAACCCAATGGATTGTTAAGCAGCCATCTACTGATTTTTATTATTTGGAGTATGTTAGCAACCAGGAATACATTCTTATTGATGTAGCATCCCGAATTCACAAAGTTCCTGCTGCTATAACAGAGGGTCTTATGCACTTAGGAAGATGAGTATGTTTTGGTCTAAGAAGATGATTTTGTATACATACACACACACACTCACACACACACACACACACATATATACACACACACACACTTTGCAATATATCAAAACACACTCAATTGATCTCGAAAGGAAGAAAATGTCAGAAAAAATAATTTCAGTTCTTTGTATCCTTTTTATCTGTCATTTTTCTTCTTCCCCCTTCCCAACCCTAAAACTTTGGTTCCCCAGACTATGTACTTTGATCTGTGATTGTCTTGTTAAGCCTAAACTTGGTGACTGGAAAAATTAAATCAAGAGCGCTTTAAGGTTGAAAAGTGGTTGGAAGTTAACAGAATCAAGCACTCTGATTCACATATTTGGGCTATTGATTGCTGATTCTGTGCTCTTTTTTAAAACAAATCTAAAGTGACACCATAGTAAACTAATTTCAGAGCTTGGCTTTATAGCAGTGTATGCTTTATAGTACAAATACTGATAGAACACATTTCAATATATGCATATCACCATCATGTATACTACATGTACTCACACTGTACACAGGACCAGGAGATCAGAAGAAAAAAAACCTTGCACAATTAAAAGATGCAATTACTTCGGAGTTCAGTCATCAGCAATATTAAAACAGAGGACTGTCTGACAGCTCACAACTTTGAATCCATGGCTCTATCCTCAGACTTCTGTCGAAAATGTAAAGAGCAATGTGCTGGGTACTTCTTTCTGGCAGGCGGCCAATCCCGTCTCCTCTTGGTGTTTTTAGACTTAGACTTAGACTTAGACTTCCTTTATTGTCATTACACAGACACACACAATGAATCTTGTAACGAAATGT
>JAPTHA010195729.1:0-11390 GCA_029814585.1 Gymnapogon annona | reverse complement strand
ATTGTCATTATTGCAATTCTAGCTTTTGGACCCCCCCCCCCCCCCGCGGGACTAATAATGTCTTATTTTATTTTGCATCACAATGCTGCAATTGTGTCTATGTTTGGTTTTTAAATGATCTGTCACCTGTTTTAAGTAATATTTTGTTTTTATATATTCAGTTTTTAACTGTTGTCTGTTTACCTGCCCGGGGACCGCAGATACAAATGAGCTCTATTCTGGTGCAATCGTGTGAATAGACAATGGCCCTGTCATGTAACAACGAACCAAGTCACATTAAAACACAAAAAACAAAAAAGCTGAAGGTACAGTATATTGACTTTGCTTTACGTCATGTGGATATCAGAGTAAAACAATACAACTGACACACCATGAGAATCTCTAATGATACGATGGTGAAAGATAAATAGAAACGGTGCATATATGGAAAACACAATGAAATGGTAAGAAACCAATAAATGATGTAAATGTCCATAAACAGTGCTTTTACCTACAATAATACAATCCGTCCATGACGGTGAAGCATTTTAACTAACACCGCTGTATATGTTGAGTCGCCAGTGACGACCAGGACTTTAGCACAGGGGAGGGGGATTGGACATGTTTATTGTGGGACCCCAGGGGATTTGTCCGTGGGGTGAAAGTTTTCCGTCACTTTTGGAAAAACAAATGGAAAATGTTAACTCGTGTCAACCGCGCAGATGTTTCCTGTCCAGGGGTCGGCGATAAATAAAGACCGCTGTCATCTGTGACGCACTCACCATAATGAAAAGGAGCGTCGTAGTCCTCTGGAAAGGAAAAAAACAAAAGAAATGGATTAATACAAAATAATCCGCCACTTTCTTCGTGTGTCAAAGGTGACGTAGGAGTACTTGGTATACACAAGTAGAGCTCAAGTGTTAATCAGTAGGTACTATTTAATCTGTCGCCTGCCTATATTGTGAAAAGACAGGACGCTGGTGTCGCTCCATGACTGGGTTTAAGGAGGTTCTTCATCGACACCACTATGTTCATTTACAATTACAGCCGTCTTTACGACAGCCACATAACCCACTCGTGAAGGTCATCCCATCATTAAATATCGTAAGGCCGCACGTTTACCCACTGACGGTCTTTGGTGAGTACAATGACTGCAGTCATTCATCTCGTCATTGAGTGGTTTTAAGCGCTGGCTCTAATATACTAGACGCCGGCTACAATGAGAACACAGCTTATCTAAATTAAACTTTTCGGCACTTCCATTCAAATAACACGTACCTTTGTCCTCGTCTGGCGCTGAAGCTGCGAGAAAAAGAAGTAAAAATCATTAGTCTTTTTTTTTTTTTTTTTAATGTTACCTGGTATTGTAAGAACATGTCAGCCAATTGTATGCGAGTGGTGTGGATGAGAGAGAGAGACAGAGAGAGGAAGAGAAAGAGAGGGAGGGGGATGAATGTCTGCACTACCTTTGTATGTATCATCTTTACCATCTGCCTTTAATTCACAGTAAATAGTGTAGAGAGACGCAGAGTAAGAAGATAACAAAGGTTGGAGCGAGGGATGCAGTGAATCCTGCATTTACACCCGACTTATCAGTTCGGCTTAAATTGCTTTAAAAGATTCTTAACATCGCGGAAACATCCCAAATACTGACAAGAGAAAGTTTGCAGAATATCTACCCACTGGAACATTTTCCCCACACTTGAGTTACTTCAAGTGCAAAGTGTTTTTCGTCTGCCCGACTTGTGCCACTCTACAGAGGAATAGGAGTTTCCTGTTTGTTCACATTGCTCTGCTTGGACGACTGCATTTATGATCACGATCAAAAAGATATCAGGTTTGGTCACAAGCAGAGTGACGTCTCGGCTTCCAATTGGTGTCAGTGCATATAAATAGTTTGTGGTAGTTAATTTTTAGTCCTCATCTGCTGAGGAATCATCTAATGGGAGGGTTAAGTCACTGGCCTCCAGAATCACTTTATTTTTTATTTTTGCCAATACTGACAGCTACAAATTTACATAATACAGTTGAAACCCTGAGGTTATCTGTGCTTATTATTTTTTTTTCCCCCAACACAGTTTTGAAATGATACGTTGTACAGTTACTGCAGAGGCAGAATCACCTTCGACCTCATTTACAGGCAGTTAATACAAATGTTAGTCTTTTCCTCCATAAAGTCCGACCGCGTCTTAGATAAATATTAGTACTGACAAGGCCTTGAAAATAAGGCATGACTAACAGTCCCAAGAGTCAAAAAGGGATAAAAATGCCTGAATTTACACAAATCTGCTTAACATCGCGCTCAGCTGGCGGCATGCAGGGAGCACGGAGAAACACACAAAAGAAAAGGACCTACACTAACAATGGAATACTTGGCAGCGGTAGAATAAAAGATTATTCAGGCTGCAGAATAAGGAAATGTTTATACTTGTTTGACACGGTCTGTTCTGGCAGCAAAGTACAGAGATGAAGCCTTTTTGAAATGGAAAAACCTCAGATGTAAATGATGTCGGAAACAGTAAGCCCCCGACATGAACACAACGCAACGGTTTTTACACACTGGACCAAAAAAAGAAGACATGGCAAGAAGCCATGCCAAAATAAGAGCGCGGCGGAAAAACTGGCGATTAGGGGCAAAAAAAAAAAAACACACAAAAGTCAAACGGCCATGCATCAACACTTAACACTAATGCAGGAAACTTACCAAAAACTTCCCTGCCAAATGCTGATCCTGTTATACAGACAGCTCATTTAGCACGGAGGAGCTCAGAACAGAACACAACTACAAGCCTCCAGAATAAGAGGCCTAAGCACAGGTTGATTTGAATGAGGGAACGTGAACTCAAGTCACCAAAGGTTTAGTGTCAAGGATGCTCACCCAGTGCAGGAGCCAACCAGGCGCTGAACGCTGTCAACAAGAGAAGATCCATTGTACCTGGCGAGAAGACCCAAACAACGTGATTCTGGGTTTATTGCAAAATAGGAACATACGACAGAGAAACAAATGGAACAGCGTTCAGCGAGCACCGACTAACATGGAGGCAAAAGTCCAGTCTTGTGGGAATAAAAGTCTCAGTCGCTAAATAATTGATGGGTTTTTTTTTACCCATTTGAATTTTAAGCTCTAATTTCACTCGAGGACATGCAGGACAAAGACAGTGAAAAATATGTGGTGCCACCACCATTTTAATGGATCTCCTCCCAAAACCTAAAGGGTGTGTAGGTGCAGTAATTATTTGCTTAAGACAAAAGAGAATGATCACGTACCTTATCTGATCACAGTCAAGCTGTTGTTTATGCTAAAAGGTATCATCAGTAAAGAATGTGCTGCACATATTTTGTTGAGTGGCTTTTATTTATTTATTTTTTTACCATGTTTGGCTGAAAGTGATTCACCAGAAGCGCCACAGATATGTCTTTTCCCTCTAATCCTTGTCTTTGCCACTATTTCATTGATAAGAATCGAGATAAACCTTATGATTCAAAGCTACACAGGCACGGTGATGGATTAGAAGCTGCACTTTTTTTTCTTTTTTTTTTGCATCTACACTGTACTGACAGGAAGTGGAGGCTTTTTTGATGTGATTTACAGATAAAACAGTGGGTGGGATTTACAAACTTCTTCCAAACTGAAGCACGTCAGCAGCTTTAACAGCTTTTCTGGAGAGGACAGAGGGGACTCTGTTTTCAAATTGCTCAGAGTTCCCTAGACATTACCGAAAAGCCAACCTAGATAAAGTTCAGTTCGGTTAGAACCGGTTCTTGTTTTTCAAAACAGCACATCGCTGAATGACGCGGCGCTATTTTTAATACACTTTTTATAATCCCTGCTGATCAGGGTTTGGACACTGCGACAGAGCGATTGGGCCAAGAGGGTCGGTTGTATTTGTAGATACTATGCGTCTTAATAATATGCTCCCCTGACTGTGGGTAAGGGTAGAGGGTCTATTTCAAGCTCGGCCCATCAGAACATGAGTCCTGGCAGCAGAGACGTACATGGGAAAGCGGGTGTTATGTTGCATTTGATATTTGGTGAGTGGACTTGGATTCAGTTTGCTGCCTCATCTACTTTACCAATGGGGTGTGTGCATACTTAAAGGTGAAGCTCCTGGGGTTATTTTTCTGCTTGTATATTATCTGGGACATTCTATAAGTTTTTCTTACACCCATGTTTACAGGCTCGGGTTACATAACCAGCCAACAACTGGAGTTAGGGATGCTCCATAACCAGAAAGCTCCAGTTTTGTTTGCTTCACACCACATCACATCCTGAGACATCAAAACAAAAATGCAATATAGGTACGCATAGCTTTAGCTGTGCAAAAGCAGAAAATCTAAGCCACAGAGAAATGTTTTGCATTGCAAAGATCAAAGACTACATTAGTGGAGCCAAGGTTTCCCTCCCTGGCCCAGAGCACTGCTGTGGATTCATGCATGACTAGAGTGGGGGTGCGAACACGAAGCTGGAGTGGGGAGAAATGAACACTTCAACCCTGGGAGCAGGATTAACAACAAAGGCCTGCCAATCAGGTTTAATCAAACAAATACTGGTTCAGTTATAGTAGGCTAACAAGAACCAACCCAATAATCTTGTTTGTAAGGCTTCTGAGTGACGTAGGTGAATATAATGGGGGGGAAATGAAAGGAGTCCATACTGCAACGCTTAAAAAATTAATTATCACAGATTACAATAATAAGTGGGATTCAAATTTGGAGGTTTCAGTCATTAAAATGGTCTTGGTTTAAATGAACCCTCACATGAGCATTAAAAACATAAAACAGTAGGGTTTCTTAAAAAAACTTCATATTTCATTTTAACGACGTAAAGATATTTCAAAATTTTACAAGGGGAGTTATTAAATGGTAAACAATAATAACAAGCATGGGCGAGATGGGGAAATATTGGACGCAACAAGTTGAATTTCGAAATCCCGTTTGTTGATCTCGTCATTTATCGCGATACAAAGTTTTTTGTAACTCTGTATCTTTAAACTGAGACTGAACTGGATGCACTGTTTGTACCAGACAGACGTTGGAGTAAAACGAACTCTCTAGACGCCGCGTCTGCAACTACTGCTACATATTCACGTCAGCGAATGCAAAAAGAAAAAGAAAGAAAAAAAAACCCATAAGGAAGTAAAAAATTTTCATGAGCAATAAGCGGTCACATGGTGACACGGGCATCCAACCATTGTTCAGGGAAGGAACTCATCAAGTCAAACTAGAAAAAAAAGCCGAAGCAATAAAGGAAAGCTGTGGACTACGAAAAGTAAATTATGGTTGCAGATATTATGTGTGGGAGGCTCTTATTTCTGACCACTGTCTTATTAGACTCTGTTGTGAATGAAATTTTCGAGAATGCTCAAATGCATGCTTTTAAATAAACTTACCGTGCGTCGACCTCCCACAAACTCAGGATATACTTTCTCTCCGCCCAGTGAGACAAACTCTTCTTAACAAGAGTACAAAAAAAAATAAAATAAAATCGAAAGAAAAAGTTTTCTTTGACTTACAGCTTCAGCCAAGAAAATCTATGCAATGCAAATTGTTTGTGTTATAGCCTGAAAAATATGAAAAAAACATGGATTAAAGATGAGTTCCTGTGCATTGCGTTCTATGGAGATTCTCAAGTAGTCTCTGCTCTACCAACTTGATCTGCCTTTCTTTTTAGTCTGAGGTATGAGAGAGGGAGTGAGAAAGAAGGAGAAGGGGGCGGGGTGCTGGTGTGAGTTGTCAGCCACTGAAGTACACCCCAAAATTACCCCTGGGCTGCCCTGCACAGAGGTAAACAACGGCAGAACAACTCCACTATTGTGCTACTGTGTAGGGAAATTATCTGCATGTTGTTTGTTGCCAGAACAGATAGTAAAAGATTCCTGCTGAATGAACTTATGCTGATTTCCCCTCCAAGCAAATATAACACAGACACAAGCAGCACCAACAGTGGGATTGTTGCACCGAGGTGTGATTTACTCTGTGCACCGAAGTGGAAGACTAAACATCAGTGTGCTTTCAAGGCCAGTCTGTTAGTTAGTCTCCTCTCAGCTACGTGAAAACTGTCTGCTCAAGGTCTACACCCCCACCAACCCCCACTCCAAACTGCCAAATTCCACACTCTGTAAAAAAATAAATAAAAAAAAATCCACTACCACAAAAAACTACTGGGGTGGTCACTGTAGTTCTGGAAGTGAACATGGTTAAACAACATCATGGGCACACACACATGGAAAAAAGGTGTTTATTGTCAGAAACAGCAATGAGAGAACATTTTTATACACAATTTAAAACTATGTTATGTATGATCATGCCAGAAAAGTCTGAGTTAACTTGCACAGCTGTCAAACATGCGGCCCGGGGGCCAAATCTGGCCCGCCAATGGGTCCAGTCTGGCCCTTGAGATAAATTTAGGAAATGACACTGAAGATATGAACAATAATTAGTTCAGGTTGACACATTCAGACCAATTCAATCTCAGGTGGGTCAGACCAGTCCAATACCATAATAATGTAGAAACGCTCCAAATGTTCTCATCCATTTTCAGTAAAATAAAGTACAATTTAGCAAAATGTGAATAACCTCAACGAATATGAACAACCAGAAGAGTGACTGAGTGACTTCCAGACTGAAGAGAAGTGCAATTTTAACAATATTATGCCTGTTACTAAATGTTATCTGTCAGTAAATGATGAACTGGAGCAAAATATTGTTAAAATTACACTTATCTTTTCAGTTTGATCAGGTTTATTCACTTTGCTTTAAAGGATAGTTTTTAAATAGAAACATTTTCATCATGTAATTTTACTTTTTTCACTCTAAAACATAGAGAAAAGTTGGGAGTTGACATTTTTTGTATATTATTGTGGCATTATTTCACTGGTTCGGCCCACTTCAGATCAAATTTACCCGAATGTGGCCTCTGAAGTGAAATGAGTTTTGACACCCTTGCTCTATTGTGAGTTTAACAGAAAGTTAAAGTTGTTATATTCTTTCCTCCAGCAGATGGCGCTGTTTGTTCAAGGAAGTGTCTTGTTTTTTTGTTTTTTTTACTACTCAAACAAAGGGACCAGTCTGTTAGAAACAGCAAAAAAAAACCCAAACATTTTGAGAATTAAGAGAAAGAACAGCATTATGATGAGTAAGACGAGTTGTAAACAAGCAGGTTTAGCCGAACGACTTCCCATTCTTCTTCATTCTGTTTAATGGGGATAAAAGCAAAAATGTAATCTTTACTACACAGCGCCGAGGAAACATGGGCTCACTGTTTTGTTGTGAAAATGTGAAAAGAACTAGAACAAGTTCTTACCTCTGTACCAGCTGTTTTTTGTTTTTCGACGGAGCTGATATCTCTACAGGCCACTGAAAAGGAAACAAAGAGAATTGCAGTCAAAGGGCACTAGAGAAAAGTAAAGTCATGTTCACTCAAGCGCAACAGAGATTACAAGCAACACTTCTGAAAATTGCATTTTTAAAGACATATGCAAACACTCAGGAGCAGCACTATTACTTGGGGGTATTTTCTTGTGCAGTGAGTGTGTGTGTGTGTGTGTGTGTGTGTGTGTGTGTGTGTGGGGGGGGGGTGTTGTTGTACTGTGAAAATGCAAACAAAAAGACAACTGTATTGAATGAAGAGAGGAAAGGGGATGCACAATTGCCTTCTCTAGGGGATTGACTTAAGGCTAGAACACAGAACTAAAGATGAGGGCTCAAATTAATATTGCACCCAGATGAGTCTTAAGTGTCCTTGGATGACAAGCAGTGATTGGATTGCAAGCTTGGTAGCTTTTGATGGCCATGCCTGTCAGCCTCACCTGCTTTTTAATCAGTAATTACCATAGGGGATTCTCTGGCATTTCTTAATTAAATTGGACCAAATGCAATTAAAAACCACACTCTCATTCCTTTAAAAGTGCTCTGTAGAGTCCTTGTTTAGTTCTTGCTGTTAGGAGAATAAGCGGTTGAATAGCCATAGCACCATCCCATCACTTGCTTGATCTGTACTTGATTATTTCAGGGGTCAAATTAAGTTTGCACTTTGCCTCATAAAGGGCAAAATGAAGTTCAAGTTTAGAACTTCTGCTCCAGAATGGAACGGAGGGTTAACAGCATAGGTGAAGTCGTTACATTATTAAAACAATTAAAGTAACCACCAGGAACTGTAGGGCAAAGTAGTGAGCGTGCAGACAAAAAAAAAAAAAAAAAAGCATTGTACAAAATAGTATAAAATACTGCCGTGTATCTCTTTTCTATTACGTTGCTGCTGGAAACCTTTAAAACACTCACCACCTAGAAAAGTCCCCGGCGCTCCAGGACCCGATGACTACAGACACATCAGTGGTTATTTTTCCATCTGCTGTTGTCATATCGTCTTTGGAGTTGTTGTTGTAGTTGCCGCAGGCGCCGCACATTTTACCAGACAGGCTACTGTCAATAATTACTGTGACCTCCTGTGAAATGGAGTAGGTGACCCGTACGGCAGATGGCCTCTCTATGACCACAGTCCTCTCCGAGATGTGGACAGATACTTCACCCGTCACTTTACTGGGAAGAGAGACTTTCCTGCCATTTACCTGACGTCCAGAAGAGAAAAAAATAAAACATCAATAAAAATAAGAACAGCTGACTGAAACAAAAACAACAAATCCAAGCAAAGCACTTTTTAAATCTAAATCTCCTCTTAGCGTCTCTCACCCAGGTCACGTGCTGTTTGTTCACCGCCACGACGCTTTCTTTAAAGAACACATACACAGCGTCGACAGCCGGACGTCCTCCCTTACTGCAGACCCTGACATCCACAACCACACGGAACCACAGCTTTGCGTTCTCGTCGCACACAGACGCCACTTCGTACGCCCCGAGAGCATTCATTTCGCCCTCCATGCCATCGAAGGAGGAGAAGTGGGCGACTCGGTTGACGCTGCATTGGCCTCGTTTGACATGGCAGCCCCTGACCCCGTCTCTGACCGCACACACTTCTCCACTGGCACAGGACAGCTTTTCACACCTCACCGTCCCGGAGGCCTGACACACACACTTGGATGTGCAGTCTTTCTCCACAACTTCTTGTCCCACCTGGAAAAACAAAGATTGGGGTGTAACGATTCATACATTTTCTTCAGGCTGAGTGGATCATCAGAATCAGAATCAGATATTATTGATATATTAGAGATATATATATTATTGCTAAGTAGGTTTACACTTACATGGAATTTGCTTTGGTAGTTTGGTGCGTAAGATAAAATAAAGTTCGTGGTAAAATAACACTAAAATTGAACCAGTGCTTCCAGTCAGAGCTATCAATTTACAATATATGACACTATAAGAAGAAATAGAAATCTAAAATATATGCAATGTAGCTTAAGTCTAACTAATTGTGTCTAATAAGTCTCATTGTGTTCATTCGGAATAAAAATGTTAAAGCACCTCGTCATCTCATACTGTATGTGTGTCAATTGATTTAATTGAATATTTTATTTGTATTTTTTCCATCAGAAAATAACATTACACTAGACAACATTACAATCACATTCATCCACCGCCAGGCCAAAGAAGACAAAACAACACAAGACAAAACCAAACCAAACCAGACAACACAAAACAAGACCATAAATACACAAACTGCGCAGAGAAACCTCACAGGTCCTATGTCCCACAAGTTCCACTCAAGCGTATTAGACCTGATGTGTGTCAACTTATAAAATAAAAATAAAAATTCAGGTTTACCGTAAGATATATGCCATTGATCACACATCCACATTTATCCATGGAAACGCACTGCACACCATCGAAAACATAGCCGGCGTCACACTGACATCCTTCAAAGCAGCTTTCGGAACATGTGAACGGGTAAATAAAGCTGGCACAGGTTCCCCCACAGGTGTCGGCACAGACCTCATAGTGGCTGTGTGGTGGGCAGGTAGCAGCTGCGAAGACGGAACACAATTCACTTAAACGGAAAATAAAATTAGCCGACTTTTCAAAACAATTATATCTGTGTGTTACTCACGGCAGAAAGTGTCGCTCCTCCATTTCTCAATTTGAACTCCTGCGCTCTGGCAGGCGAGCGCGTAGGCCTGGACACTGTTGCACAGACTATCTTTAATGTCACCCGAAGCGCAAACATCGAACACGCAGTGAGAGACATATGCTGCAGGGTCGATTTTACTGTGGCAGGCTTTAAAAGGCCCATTAGGTAAATTCATGATACCGCAGGAGTCTGGCTTCCCGTACAGTGTTAACCTGGCTTCGCTACAGACTGGACACTGACCACCGCAGCCCCCGCAGTCAAAGCCAGGCAGATCCACCACCCAAGCCTTTCCAAAGTCGTCAATGTTATTTGTTCTTTTGCCGTTTGGAAGTATGAAGTCGTCGCCAGAGTTCTTGTTGTAGTTGCCGCAAAGGCCACACATTTTACCCTGGTATGTGGATGGAACTATCACCTCGACGTAATAGACTGTGTCATAGAGGACCGTGAGTCCAAAGTCAGTCCGAACTATGACGTTGCGGCCCTCTTGAGTGACTCTGAGGCGACCATTATCAAGGGACAGCGGCAGGTTTAGAAGTTCATCATCCACCTAAACAGAGGATCATAGAAATTAGTTATTTTTTTCAGTCAAATTTTCAAACGTTACAATTTAGCATTTCAGATAAAGTATGGTTGACTCACAATGACTTTCCAAGGCTTTCTTTGCTCAATGTAAATGGTGTAACCATAGACCTCCACTGCAATGGACTTTGTAACGGCCACTTTTCCATTCCCGTACTTCTCATTCCCCTGAGTTACAGTGAATGGCGTCAGCTGGCTTTTGTTACCGTCACACACCTTGGCCAGCACATAGACGCAGGTGCCTTGGAAATCAAACCTCCGTCCATCAAAGGAAATGTAATGAGGGTCTCCAGAAGCCACACACTTGCCCTGGCCTATTGGGTGGCAGCCTTTCACTCCCCTCACAACCTTACACGTCTCACCGGGACGGCATTTGGTTTTCTCACACGACACTGCGCCGTTCTCTCCACACACACATTGTTCCACGCACTCGGTTTCAGGATAGAAGACATCTCCTATCCTGTAGTAGCGTCCGTTGTAGGAGCAGCCGCAGTCTTTCACCGGCACACAGGTGTCGCCGCTCAGCAGGTAGCCTTCGTTACACTCACAGGCTTCTGTGCAGCGCCTGTGGCAGGTATTGGAGGTTAAACTGGAACAGGTGGCCGGGCACCCATGGGCACACAGGGTATAATGGCTGTTAGCTGGACACACCATCGCTATGGGGATGAAAAGAGAATGGAAGGAAATGAGCCAAAAACAAATACTGTTTTTACAACCGACAATAAAAATGTCAAACTCACTCACTCACTCACTCACTCACTCACTCACTCACTCACTCACTCACTCACTCACTCACTCACTCACTCAC